>JANHGN010019626.1:6477-20424 GCA_024605025.1 Megaceryle maxima | reverse complement strand
ATTAGTTTCCCCATGCGTAAAACTTCTTTTAATTTTTTTATTAAAACTTTTTTTTTGTGAATTTTTGGTTTTTTTTTTTTTTTTTTTTTTTTTTTTTTTTTTTTTTTTTTTTTTTTTTTGGAGTGGAATTTGCAAGTTTCACTCAGCCACAGAGACTGTTGTACTGTTCATTGCAAATCTGTAAATAATACCACTGAAAGGATACATTTAGGAATCATAAATCACATGTTTTCTATGAAGTTTTGTTACTAAATATTTATCTTGGACAATTTTAATCTTGGAAAACATGGTGATTGAGTGACCTGCTTGTCTAGTTTGTGTTATTTTTTTGTTTCACTATGGATGTAGCTTGAATTCCTTTATTCAATGGTGTACGTAGAAAATGACTAGGAAATATTCTGAGGGTCTGTGTACTTACATTGATGTCAATAAGCTTATACTGCAGAATTAAATATAGCAGCCAGCCAGCATGAAACTGGAAGGTAAAGGAATTTTCTTATGTGATGCTATCCAAAGAGCAAAAAGTGGAAAAATTCAAGATGATTTGTTTGTTTGTTTTGTGGTGGTGTATATGCAGTATAGGGTTTTTTAATAGTAAATGTGTTTTTTATGAACCCCATTTTTTTCTTGGAGCTATCTTCCCTTTTCTAATTGTGATACTTAATGCTCTTACTTCCTACTACTGTTCTAGAATTCAAGACTGAAAATGGAGGCTGGCAGATCCTTTGCATCTTCTGAACAGCTGATTCCCTTAATAAACTTTTAGCTAAAATAATTTGAAGTAAGCATTATTTCACATTTTCATCCATAAGAACGGCGGGTCTTGTCATGAGGATCACAGTAGAAGAGGTATAATATATGTATAGTTGGGAGATTGTCCAAAGATTCCAGAGCAGAAATTAGAAGTGACCTGAAACACTTCAAGTGGACTTAAGCTATAGTCCTAAAAAACACTCTGTATGCTTTTAAATGATGACATTATTTTCTTTTTTAACATTAAACAATTGTTCAGAGCAGTATTCAAGGATCATCCTTAAGAGTGTTTTTTCTCTTTTTTTTTTGGATTATCAGATATGAAGTACATAAAATAGCTGGACACGTTATCTGTGCTGCCTTATGCAGTGAATGTCTGTGATTCATGCACACAGAGATCAGTGTTGTGTTTTATTTTTTTCCTCATGTCCTTTCCTTTTTCTGTAATAGACTTATAGTTTAACAATGTGTGATTTTTTTTTCAATCCAATGTAAAATTAGATCTGTTTACTGAATTATGCAAATTACCCTCATCAGGGAGAAAGAGTAAATTTGGATTATTTCACTTCATGTCAGTATTCATAATGTACTAGTGGATATATAAATGGAAAAAAAGTATGTTATCTTCTCAAAAAAAAGGCTAAAATATGATGCCACAGTCAGAACTGCACTATTTTGAGTGATGTTATTAACATATGTTGTCATAAATTTCTTCTCAAGTTGTTAAACTAAAGCCACTGCTCTGAAATTTTATGTGGCTACTTGAAAAAATTTCATCAGGAAGCATTTGTTTTCTAATGCGAAATTAGTGGAAAATGGGTAGTTTTGCACATTTTGACATTCTTGGTTTGTTTGGTGTTTTTTTTTGTTGTTTTTTTTTTTTTTTCCTTTTGAACTAACACTTATAATTTGAAAGTCATTGATTGGTCTTTTCACCATTGTTGTGAAATTTTGCCTGAACTTAAAGTTATAAACCTTGGGAAACTGCAACATCACTATAGATGAGAGGGTCACAGCAGTAACTGCAGTAGCCAAGGTCTCCACCTGCACACCGATGTGGTGTTCAGGGGTTTGAATAATGGCAGGTACTGGCTCTTGTTCGGGCATCTGAGCTGGAAATGAGGATTCCCTGTGAGCAAAGGCATGAGGAGGGAGTAAAGACAATAAAAGTGAGCTTTCTGGGAATCTATGTTAAAAACAAGAGTGGAGTTTGACAGCAGGATGGGGAAACTGGGAGGCAGGAACAAATGGAGAGTGCAAAACAGTATAATTATTCTAATTATGAGCTGGTAAGTAAGGGGCAAACTGGGCCTGATAAGGGAGAGAGGTCAGTGTTGACAGTATTATTTGGTGAGTGGGATTTGATTTGCTGAACTGAGAATTGTATGATATTCCTATTAGGAGGGAAATAAATGAGATTGGGCCATTGTGCTTGTCACAGGCTGGGGACCAGATGGTTCTTGCCGATCAGTATGTTGCCTAGGGCTAGTCCTTAGACATAGGACAGTGACAGAAACATGGGCAGGTCTTGACTTCTTGACTGGAGCCTACCTGCAGTGAATGGTTGGACAGGCCTGGAGTGCCAAGTCTGAGGGGGTGTGGAAACTGCATCCTTATGGACAAGGTCTACAGATTTGATTCATTGTGGACTTAAAATGGGACACAGGAGATCTGGGCGTTCCACACCCATGGACACATAGGCTTTTGAATACATGCTATGAGTGTGTGGAGGGATGTATGCAGAAGAATAAAGTGTGATTTCTTGTTTAATGCCATCCTCTTGTGTTGATGGCATCCTTTTGGGTGTTGCTCAGAAGAGAGTTAAGAAGTTTCACTGAGAAGCCTGGAGCTGGAGGGAGGGAGCTGGGGCCCAAGAGCCAGTGACACCAAGGAAGTGGTTGGCCTATGTATTTTTTGATTCTTCCTGCCTCCTGCATACATTATGGTGGCTCTGAAGTTGGGCATTTTGTTAGACTAAGGTTTACTTCCTTCTTTCTTGGTGTCACTGGCAGCTGTGCTTTAAGAGACACTGATAAATCATCTCCCTTGTGTTAGCACAGTTTCATGTATGGTTTTGCATATAGATCATAATACTGAGTACTGCATTTTAGGATGAGCAAGAGTTTGTCGTCTTCAGCAAATTGGAGCATTTGTCTCTTCCTGCATGTTCTCATAAAAATACCATCTGCATCATGAGGGAAGAAAAATGCATTAAGGATACTGTGACCTTTGTCTGTAATCATTAAATAAGGGTATGATCGAGAAGAAAGAATCTGCAAAAATCATGTAGTCCTTTAAGAACTTTAGTTTTTTGTTACTGAAACCAGCTTAATTCACTAGTATAGCAGATCTCGTCTAGCTTTTGCTGTCCACAGGTGTTGAAAAAGATGATGTCTGTTTTTCATTATTAACAAGTATCTTTCTTGTTCATATATCAGTATAATGGTGACCAGAGGAGAAATAGCCAAAGCACAAAGTAAGTTGCTCTGCAGTAATTACTTGTATAGTGTATTAAGCCACACAGTGATCATTTTGCATCCCTATTGGTTAGCTATGTAGCAGGTTCAATTAACATACCCACTTCCAGGTTTTAAAGTGGGCTTCTGCTGAAATACCTTGCTTAATAGAGACTTCTGTGATACCTGTCTGGACTGACTTTGAGAAGAGTCGGTTCTGAACTGTATCCCTTGCCTGTGGGTCATGCAGCCTGACATGTTTTCAGTTGCTGCAATATGTTTACATTTTTAGACCAGCAGTGCCCTCTCCTTGATTTGGCAGTTACAAAAGGACAAAACTAATTTGGCTGGGAATTCCTCCACAGAAGATGGGGACTGATATTTAGGGAGCCTCTTAAGCGATGTTCTATTATACATCTGATACTTTAGTAACATGCAAAACACATGAAAAGTTGTGAGTGCAGGAAACAGTCCCAAAGTACCTTAATCCTTATATTGATAACACTACTATTGGGTTACACGGTTTTAATCCCAGAGGAGTTGTCGCCTGACATTAAACTGTCCAAATAGTATTTATATCTGCTGCTGCCCTGCAAGATCACTTAACCCTGCACAGCAGTTTAAAAGTAGTTAATGACAGACCCAGCATGACTTGCCCCTTATGAATGATCACATAAGTTCGACCTGTGCTGTCATGGTTTATGGAGGAAGGCAGTTTGTCCATAGCCTGCTTCAGCCACAGCAGGTAATTTGAAATGAAATGAGACAGTTTCTACAAGCAGATTGATTTGGGAATCTTGCCTGTTCTTCCCTTTGACCCTTGACAAGTTGACACTACAAAGATTGTGACTTTAAAAAATGATTGGGTGCAAATACATTTAGGTAGATGATTTACTATGTGTTAAAGCAAGGACAGTGCATTTAGAATGGAGCTGTGAGGGAAGGTAATTGTAAACTTTAACAACTCATGTTTTATGTTTCTGTATCTTATTAATTATCTGACTAGGTGAATCTTTTGATAACAGTTGACCAAGTACTGTATCTAATAAACTGTATATGAGAGTCTACAGACCCTGCGTACTCATATTCAGAATTTTAGCTATGCAGAAATTAGTATATATGATTTAGAAATGCAACTGGAATGCTTTCTTTGACTGAACTGCAAGGGTTAAGTCTGAATATGAACATCTGAATGTATAGGTTTCCCAATCCAAAGATGTCTTAATTTTGGTGTTTTTTTTGGTAAATGCAGTCATTCAAATACAGATCCTGAAATAGCAAGATCCAACGTGATAGGTAACTGGTAAATAGTGAAATAATGAATGGCTGCCAGAGAGAGAGAAAAGCAGAATTACATGTCTATAGATATTCTGGTCTGGCAAAGCATGCACCTTCTTAAAAGGGATTATGGGGACTTTATATGATACTCTATGAAGACTTTGAGTACATCATTCTGAATTATGTAATTGAATTTTTTTCCAAAACCATTATGTGATTAATTATGTCATTTGAAAATAAATAGCTAAAATAGATTGTTTCTGAAGATTTATCCTATGATAATCCACAGTACTATGTTAAGTAAACGTACAAATACTGCTGAAGAAGGTGTCATATAAATTTCATGATAATTTTTATTTGAACATTTAATTAAATAACAGTCATAGAAAGCAGAAACTTATCTTTGGTAAGCCACCCAGCACTAAAAGTGTGCAACCATAAATGCTTAATGCAAAGTAAATATTTGCACAGACAAGTTCATCTTTCTGCAGGTCTTCCTCCTACTGTCTGTTCACAACGCTTTGTGAAAAAGCATAATTTTGAAGATGCTTATAAAAAAAAAAAAATCATACTGGTCTGGTTCAAATTATTTAATAACCTTTTGACTGTGTGTCTTCACTGAACTATGTTAAAAGTATTTTGCTGAAATGTTTCTTTATGTTGTCCATTGGGTTTAATAGACGTGCCATTTAATAAGCTCTCTACCTGTAAGGATAGACTATTTGACCTTTGTGACCTGCCAGTGGTAGACATAGTATAAGATTGCTTTGTGAAATAAAGCTGTCGGTAACATCAACAAAATAAAAAATGATCGTATTCCAATACTCTCTGCTGAGTACTATGACAGCACTGAAATATGGAATAAAATTGAAAGTAGATTAGTTTTGGGTCCTAAGTCATGTTTTGACAAGATATAAGAGAGGAGAACATATCTTTGAACTTTTAGTTTTAAAGTTTTTTAATGAAAATATTTATCATTTTGTAAGGTTCCTTCTTTCTTTATCACAACTGGGCTGTATAACCTTAAAACAATCCATTCTCTTATTGTGAGGGATATAAATACTGTACTATCTTTTATATTAAACATCATAAAGGATACACGCACAGTATGAAATTGCTTGACACTTGCAAGTAAAGGACTGTCATGTTAATAAAAAGCTTATTGGAGAGGTTGAAAAATCAGTCATTAATAAGCCACATATTTTTAAACTATGTAAAGCATGTAAATACGGCAGACAAGAAGGCAGCTTTTGACGTATTTTCTCCCCTCTATTTGAGATGCTTAAGATCTAAAGCAGTAGTGTAAATAAGACTGATCAGGTTGCCTCTTCTGTGCTTATTGTAAACTTTAGATGATTAGTAAAGAAATTAATAAATATTTTCAGTTACAGTGATTAATCAAATGAAATGAAGAGTTAGGAGAGAGCAATGCTGATATGCCTGTGAATGCTGGAATTTATGTAACTTGCTTTGTCTTTTCTGGAAAAAAAAAAAAAAAGTTGATGTCAGGAAGGGGGGGAAATCCTAAACTGCCAAAATTAATTTTGTATAACAGCTACGTGGTGTGGAAAATGTAGGGAAAGGTATATTAAAATGGTGAAGGTTAGGTTTTTTTTTTGTTGTTGTTGTTGTTTTGTTTTGTTTTTTATAATCTGTATGCACAATAAATACAAAGCCAATTAATTTAAACTTCTTGATTTAAGATTAATATAATTGACTGTTTCTCCTTGTTGAATTTTTTCAAATTATTAATTTTTTTTTTTAAAATTACAAGATAGACTGGTTTTGTTTATAAGCAAGTATTGGGGAGGGGGAATGAAAGATGACAAATCCAAAAAGTGTAAAAAAACCCACCCCAATCAACTAACCAAACAAAAAAGCACAAAATAAAAGCTGATGTATTATAATTGCAGCAGAGAGCAAATTATTTGATATAACTCCTGTAAAATGCCTTTTAGTTTAGTTTTTCTCATTTGGCTCTTCTATTCTTGTAAGTGCTCAATTGTTAGTCTAATACAAATGCATCTTTTTTTACTTTTAATTCATTTAAATACTTTCAAGTTTTAGTGAAGCGGGCTTTTTTGGGTTTTTTTTTGGTTTGTTTTTTTTTGTTTTTTGTTTTTTTTTTCATGGAAGATGTTTGTTTTTGAAGCCATAGAAATGAAATAACTTTACTGAATGAAGTCACAATATTTCTACAAAGATACTGGTCTTAGTTTAATTTCAGCAAATTGGGATATTCTTTAAACACTGTAGAAAATACAGTATTTTTTTAATACTACCTCAGTCAAAAATATTAATAGAAAAGATGACAGCAGCATATAGAAATTGTCTCATACAATATCTGTAAGAGGACTGTTATGATGGGCTTTTAGCAGAGTTTTATCTTCCTTGGAGCATGATATAGCTCAAAAGTTTAGTAAAATCATTTGAATGGTTAACAAAGGAATGTTTTTAGAATTTGAATTTGAAATTAAGTAGAAAAGCTTTCAGGAAAATCTGTTTGGTCTGTATTGCGCTGTACTAAATGTCAAATTCATTTGACTGTATTATGACTTTGTTCCACACCTGTAGTTTTGCCCTTTCAAATGATGCGAAAGCAATGTAAATGGATTATCCTCTGGCCCTGCAGATGGTTTGAGATGCTCTGTTGTGGAGATTATTGGTGGAAACAGTGTTACTTTACTCTTTGAATGAGGTTAATCCTTATTGCTTGTAATTTCTGTGATTATAAACCAGGGGCCATGTCCCTTGTAGCAGCATCTTTGCCTTGGGAATGTTTTGAGGTTTTAGTGCTTCAGGATGGTGTTAATGCTGAAGGCCAGCATAGCCCTAGGAAGCAAGACAGGGGAGGAGCATGTCACCAACCTGGTAACTCGGCATTCCACTAAGACTGAGGAGGAGTTACCTGCTGGAAATACCATGTGCTTTTTCAGTTGCAAATACCTTAGGAAGGGAATGAACTCTTCCTGGAGCAGTGAGCTACTGTTTCTGTGTGCTTGTGAATTCACTTAAGCCAAAGGAAAAGGTCCCACTCATTCCTCTGAATTGTGAACACAGTAGTATTTCTTGTTGCAGTATTTTTGTTTTCTTTTCAGACTTGCATACATATTTTTTTCATTTAGTCTATGACATTGCTTTTTCATGATTTTGCAGAAACCTGCCTCATTGGAGGTAAACTGTGAGGTTATGCCAGGCAGTTTTTCAGTCATTACATTGCTAACCATGTAAGATGGAGACTGTTTAGACAATATGTACTGTGCGGTCTAATCTGAACCACTTGTAATTACTGCTTTAGGACAAATGGTCTAATCCTAAATGTTTCTTATGAGTCAATATTTGTCGGTGCTGAGAACTATTGTTACAAAGATGAACAGAAATTTGTGAAGCTAAACTTTTTTGTAAGCCTGTATCTCAATGGATTGTTTAGTGCCTGAGAACATTTGAACGTGACAGAGGAGGTTTTCTTACCTTTCAACATGGACAGGAAATTTAGGGTCTTATGCTTACTTGACATGGTATATGTTTCTTAAAAACTCTGACTTGTTTAAAAAGCTATTTAACTATATGTCTTTTATTTGCTTTGCATCAAAATTCATAAAGATTTGAGCAGAGGCTTCATTGACCTGAATAATTGACTTAAAAATGGAGGTGGAAAAAAATTTAAAACTTGTTCTTAAACAAAATTTTAAAATTAAAAAAAGTAGAGGAGAGGACTAGGAAGGAACAAGAAAAGAGGAGTAGGGTAGCCCAAGAGATGATGGTGTAAAATACATTGTCTTATGGGTCTAGGTCACTCAGAGCTGAATGTTACTTACATGGGCAATTCTGGGTGATTTTGAAGTAAGTGTCAGTGCAGTCCAAATAGACTTGTAGCAGATAGCTATCTGTCACTGCTTTGCTTGGTCTCAGAAGAAAGCCTGAGACTGAATGAAGTATGGGTAGATGTAAAATGTGAGTATGGATCCATTGACGGGATATTACAGGGAAGCTGCTGTTTAACTCATCATACCTTTTATGAAAAGAAGCCAAATTCTTGCCTTTTCAGGGTACTAAATTGCCTGCAAATCAACATCTGAAGAAGTTATTCCACAAATCATGAAGTGGGCTTTGATATGGATTTCTTGGCTAAAGAGTGTTCTGACTAGCAACATGCAAAAGCCTTTCTTCTAAGTTCAAACTCGCTGCACACTGCAGTAGAAATTTTAGCTTAGATTTGAGTGTCACTTGATTGCCCTTTTGAATAGACTTACAGAAGAGCACAGATCAGAAGTGATGAACACAGCATAAAATATGTATAAAAACACGGTGTAAAATAGATTAGTCACTAGAAGTATATTTCTCTGGAAGCTCTTCCAATTTTGCTGTGTAATACAGATGTTCTTTTAGCAATTGATTAGCCTTACTTTTCTTTTCCTTCCCACCCCATCTGTGATCATTCCTATTCTTTTTGGCAAAAAGATAATAGTTGAATTTTGTGTATTCAAAGGTGCTTTACTCCTAAATAACTTGTCCCTAGACTTAAAGCTCAAGTCTTTTATAACCTTTGCTAAAAATTCCTCAAAAAGTTTGAATTGCATAAACAGATTTAATTAGAGAATAAGTATGAAGAAAAGCTTTTTGTAATTTGTTTAATATACGTAGTCATTGAGGTCCAAAAACATTATGTCAGAAGTTGTCCCTGTTATGCTTGTAACTGACAATCAGTTTTTCAATACTCCTAGTTTGTCCATGACAAGAGATCACGCTTTTTCTCTAGCACTGTTACGTGTGATCAAAAGGTGGCAGCACTATCTCCGCTGTCTTTGCACTGGCTTGTGTATACCTTGTCTCTCGGGTGTAGGCAAAAAAATAAAGCCGAGAGGGGGGAACTTGTTAAAGTGGAGACTGCATTATTGATTACAATAGAAATAGTTTAAAGTAAGTAATAGTATTATTAAAGAGCTGTGCGTTGCTGCATGCTAGGTGCAAATAGAGACACAGAAGTCATGCTAGTAGTGGTTGTGTCACATGCAGGCTCTATACACAAAACTTCAGTAACTGAACAAATGTCTGATTGTGTAAAACCAAACATTCTCTTACCCAGATCAGAGAGTGACAGTTGATAACACATGAGCTGCATCAAGCCTCTCTGCACTCTGCAAGCTGTGTGCTGCAGCTCCTGCTAACCAGCTTTGCTGGCTGTCTGCCATTTGCTGGAGGTTTTGATTAATAACTTCCAAGGGGAAAAAAGAAAAGACTTTTACAATGATGGTTTGTCTTCAGTTATTCTGGTAATTATTTCTGTGAGTAGGATGTGCTAGAGAAATGTTCTGCATTTTGACCAAGCCAGATTGCTTTGGAGAACAACTTTTTTAGCAGCTGTTACTGCTACATATCACTTTTATGATCACAGTGAAATCATCTGAAATACAACTTACTTGTGTTGCACTGAAGTTTTCTTCTTTTTGAGGATATATGTTTATTTCTTTTTTCTTTTTTTTTTAATTTCTTTTTCCTCTATTGAAAAAAGTCAATGCTATTGCTTGAAGGCTGCATGTTTTTAAGTACTTTCCCATTCACTGTTTCTTGACCTTGCCTGTATGGTGTTTTTGGAGGAAGAAGCCTTGATGTTATTCTCTGCAAAGGCTTCATCACTGCTTTTAATCTTTCCACTGGTAATCTGTGATCGATTAAATGCACTTTATTATGTGTGTAATTCCATTCTATCAGGCTCCACAGTTTGTTGTGGAGTTAAACTTGCAAACAGAATGAATGCACATGCTAGTGCTGGTAGAGGTCTGTTAGGAGCCTGGATCACTCTTCCCCTGTGTTTCTCATACAAACAAATGTTAAAGGGGCTTTAAAAATGTCCTCTTGTTTTCTGAAGAGTCACTAGAAAATGATAATATGCTTCAGAACTGAGAATTCATAGCAATGTGAAGCATGCTGCTTTCCCCCATGGATGAATGAGTTGTTCTCTGCTGCATTTTGAGTCCCAGTTGTCTTGGGAAGAGAGATGGGAGACCATAATGATGAATGAATCTGAGTATCCCAGATGACAGTGTGGAGCAGTGTTGTGTTCTTTGCTTATAAAGTACTCTGTTATTTACTGTTTTGGTTTGGTTTGTTGTTCTGGTTTTTTTTTTTTTTTTGCTGTGCATAACACAGGTCAGATCTGTACAATACTATAGTCTAAGGTGTTTCTAGTCATCTCCTCCCTCTCTCCCTTCCTTCTCTTCTCCCCATCCCCTTCCTGTTAGAGATAGGGTTTAGATGATGATAACCCCCAGTTATCTGGCCAGTGCTGGATCTGCTTATACAGCACTGTATTCCTGCAATGCACTGTGTAGCTACTGTGTGTGAGCTCTAAAACAAAGTATATGAAATTTTTGAAGAATGTGTTAGTTCCTGTCAACGTTAACCTAGAAACAGAAACAGCAATTCATGACTCTGTGTTTATGTATCTGGTGGTGCTTGCCAAGAGGACTGTAACCCAGAAATAGTGGCATTGTAAAGAGGAGAAATTGAAAAGTCCACCCCGCTCCTATTTGGTGATTAAAGAGCTGTGATATTGTGTGGCTTCATCACTGCCACCATTGTCAACCTCATGTGGAACTACTCTCTTGTGCCACCAGTTAGCAGTCAGGGGAGCTGTTTAACACCACACTAATGCAGAAGGAACAGTGATTTGCCATTTTGTGCATACCTGTGACTTTTGTTAGATTAATTAAACACCCCCCCCCACCCGAAACAGTAATTTTATAAGGCCAACAAGACTTTTTCCTTGTTTGTATTTTCAGTGTCACTTTTTTTTTTTTTTTTTTTGAGCAATCATGACTCTCTGTGTTACTAATGTAACTGCTGAAGGAACAGAAATATGTTGTAATCCTTTCTTTGAATATGTTAATTTTCTGTCTCCTATGGCCTTCAGTCCCATAGTATGTGAGCACCTATCAATCATTCATGTGTTTATTTTCACAGTGCTTTGTGGAGGGAGGGAATACTATAGAAAGGCAGCTGAAGTACAGTGTCTCTGGGGACTTCTGCAGCATCACATATACTAGTGGTTGTCCCTGGAGTTTCTCACTGCAGGAAGCCTGTGTTCAAGAAACCTTCTTACTTCTCCAGTATAGAACAGATATAGAGGATTAAATTTGAAAATAAAAGCAAAAACCAATCAAACCAAACCAAAACGTGCAATCTAAATGTTGCATGGAAGCATTGGACATTTGCAGTTTGAATAAATAAAATGCAAACAAGATCATGTGTGCAGCAGTCTGTGCATGTAACAAAGAGCTGTTCTTCATGCAGACAGGTTTTTGTACCAAACTGTAAAGCTCTTCAAAAACTGCACTGTGATGTTATTGCTTTCATAAGAACACGAAGACCACTGTGATACTCATCCTCTGTATTCAGAAGAAATGCAGCCAGGTGTTCCTAGTCTTGTTCCCTTCTTTTCTTCTATCTGGGAAAGTTGGAAATGCTTTCTTCCCTTTTTTTTTTTTCGTTTGTTTGTTTGGGGGGGGTTTGTGTGGGTTATTTATTTATTTATTTATTTAGTTTCTGGTACAAAGTTTATATTATAACAGCAGGGTTATGGTTTGTTGGTTTTTTGTTTTGTTTCTAAATTAGAACTGTTTTGTGGTTGCACTGGGTTGACTTCAAATATTTTGTTGTACAGGTTTTCTTTGGACTTTTAGGCAAGTGTTCCATCATTGCTGCTGCAGGTGGCATATCCTTGTTCTGGTTTGGGGTACACTGTAAAATGCATTTCAGGCTTTCATTTGTTCATATTTGTAGTTGAGTTAACAGGTTTTAGAGACAAAGTGCAATGAGCTTTGCTGCTGCCGCCATTTATCTTTTGCTGACTTATATGGTGTGGACTGACCTGCTTTGGAAGTTGGTCTTGGTGGTTTGTTGGATGACTGTTGCTTGTTACAGGCCACAGTAAGCTATGACTTTCTTCCACCTTTGAGATGTTGAACTAATGCAACGTGCTGTGCTGAGAGAAATCCAGTATCTCTAGTCTGTATGGCTGAAGTCTGATGTGGCTGAATTTTTGCCATTTAATGAGCCCTGTGGATCAAAGTCTGTAGTGTTTAATTAAATAAATGTCTTCTGCATCAGGTATTTTACTTTTCTTGATTTAGGATTCTGCTCCAAAATTCTTCCTTGTGTATTTCCATCACTGAACTTGTAATAAATATTCCTCAAGTATTTTTTTTTTAAATTCTTTTATGCTTAGGTTTGAGATGAATCGATCACAGTGGGATATCAGATACTTAGGAGGCTTGCAGAATCCAATTTTGGTGTTTATTTCACAGGTGAAAGTGGAATGAAAGCTTCATCAGCAGGAAAGGAATCCTTGTGATGAAAGCATGGCTCTAAGATTTTGGATATCTTGGTTTTATCAGACTTCTTCAAAATAAACCAGAAGTCGTTCTGTGCCTCAGCATGTCACCTGCAGAATGCAGATGGCAATGACAATATTTTCCTGTCTTCAAATAGGTATTGTAAAGACTCTTCCAAAACATAGCTGAGGGCAAAAGTAAGAAGACTGTCAGGGACCAAGGAATCAAGTGGTGTGGGTTCAGAAGGACTAACTAGGGCAGTGTAACTGCAATTCCTCCTTTTCTTCCCTGTTGCAGGATAGCTCCACTGTGGGGGGTGGTTTGTGCCTTTTGTGCCAGGATTCAGTATGTTGTTGATAATTCTTTGTTGCTATGATCTTTCTGTGTCAAGAAGATTAGAAAAGGCTTGTACCTCTGGTGAAGAGAAATGCTGAAGAACCTATTGTTTCATGTGTGGTAATTAAACTCTTCTTTCCCAGAGGACCATGCCATTTCTTTTGTGCAATCCCCACTTTCATGACACTTCGATAATGAAGTGATGACTTGGTTAAATTACAAACTGTCGTACCCTTTCCAAGGGGCATCATGTCCTATTTTAGGATTTTTTCTGAAAAAAGCTATTAGTTTTGTCAGCTGTTCTATCCTCCTGTAGACTTCAGTCATACAAACTCCTGCTGTCCTAGTGTTTCTAAAACAAGGGCAAGCTCTCATCTGCAGAGATACTTTACCTGTCTTTGATAATAATCTGGAAGTGTTTACAGTCAGCCTTCTTTGGCATAGGGCAGAGACACAAGCACTTCCTTTTAAACCTCTATTTCTCTGCTGAGCAAGCATTTATTTTATATATATATATAATGTTTATAATGAAATAGAAAATGTATATTTGTATACATGTAATACCATGAAAATTAATCAGCATACAGGGAGTCTTTTTAAATCTGTTCCTCATCCTATACTGTTTGAGAAATGGAATGTAATATGGAAATGACCCTTTGTGTTTCTTCTAAAAATACAGTAAAGATAATCATAGGATTGGCTCAGAAATAATATATTTTTAAGCTACAAAATAATATTCATATTCTTTGGACTTGTCAGGGTTTGGAACCTGCATGATAGATTGTTTCCAA
>JANHGN010019625.1:18808-48288 GCA_024605025.1 Megaceryle maxima | reverse complement strand
CCGGGGCGGGTCGTCCCCCCCCCCCCCCTCAACCCCCCGGGGGGCAGTCGGCGGCCGTTCCCCCCCGCAACCGCCCCCGACCCTGGGGCTGCGTGCCGGGGGGGGGGGGGCCGGCGGCGCCATGGGGGAAGGCGGCGGCCGGCGGGCAGCAGATCGTGGCCGCCTGGCGCTGGAGCTGGGACGGGAGAGGCGGAAGAAGTGAGTGCCCTGCGTGGGGGACGGAGCTGAGGCCGGGCACCGCAAGTAGCTGACTGCTCCAACAGCCGCGCCGAAGGGCGGGCCGCCCAGGCACTCCTGCCGCCTCCTTGCAGCAAAATGGCGGCCCTGCCCTTGTGCCGGTGTTTCGGCAGATGCGGTGGGTGGGGAGCGTCCAGGAGCGCCGTGTGTCGCCGAGGAGAGGTCCTACAGCTTGGCCCCGCTGTGCTGGGAACAAGGCTGAGACTGGCGAGACAGCAGTGTAGGACACGGGGCATGGCGAGCAATAGGAACAGCTGGACAAGGGGCTGGGACTGGCATAAGGAGCCTGAAGAAGTAAGATCTATTGTTTCAGCCCCAAATGAAGCTGGTGCTGAACAGGCAAGGAAAATAGGCCTGGATGCTGTGGCAGGTAAATACTACAGAGCCGCTTTATCACTTTCCTCCCACTGGGATGGGGGAGAGGATTGAAAGGGTAAAAGTGAGGAAGCTTGTGGGTTGAGATAAAGACAGTAAAAAAACAAACAACAAACCAACCAAACAAACAAAAAAACAACCAAACAAAAAAAAGGAAACGGGAGCAAACCCAAGAAAAGCAAGTGATACAAACCCCTCAGCTGTTCACCACCAGTGGACCAACGCTGATCCTCAAGCAAGGCAGTCCTGGCAAACTCTGGACTCCCAAGTCTTATTGCCAAAGATGACATTATATGGCTGGAATAGCCCTTTGGTCAGTTCAGGTCAATTCTTCCAGCTGTGTCCCCTCCCAGCTTCTTATGCACCCCCAGCCTACTCACTGTTGGGGTGGGGTGAGGAGCAGGAAATGTCTTGATGGGCATGCATCACTCAGCAATAGCTAAAGCATCACTGTGTTATCAACAGTGTCTTCATGTGAGCTACTGTGAAGAACATGAACTGTATCCAAGCCAAAACTAGTACACTGGGATTGGAAGCCATAATGGAGTAAGAATGGAGAAGACCGTACATGGGTGCATGCCTGTTTGGGGGGAAGAAGAATCAAATGGACAATGATGTGCTCTTTAAACACACTTTTTTTCCACAATGTTGAGTAAAACTGGAAAGCTGGATTTTACTCTTGTCTACTATCAGTTAATACCTCTGAAACCTACAGAGAAGGTACAGTATTTCTCTAATTCAGTTTGCAGAGAAAGATGCGGTCTTGTTAGTGCTACCAGTTAGTCCCCTTGCTTAAGCAGAAAATGTTTCAGTGCTCTGATAGTTGTTGATGGTCACACAGTGGTGGGAGTCTAGTTTGGCTCGCTCGCCAGCTTGCTTAGGAAATTACATGTTTTCCCCAGTGTTAAAGGACATGATTGCCTTTCAAATGTTAATAAATTAAAAATTAGAAAATATCAGAAGGTCCTGTGCTGTCTTAAGTCAGACTCTTAATATTTGCATCTCTGTACCACTTTCAGATATTTTATTCTATGCTGACGTTTTCTCCTGGACAATGTTTATTCCCATATCTGGGCTGCAGATTCTTTTCAAGCTGGCCCTGCAGTTGTGGACTTTATAAAAGGTTTATTCACTAATGGTAAGTCAGAAGCCAATATTAACAGAGTCAAAATGGTTAGGCAGCTTCTGTGTTCAAAATGGAACAAAAGCTGCTTGGACATACTTGCACCAACATGTAAGCCTATGTCCTTTTACTAAGTCTCTTGAACAGTGATGTGTCAGTGTAATATATCAGTTATCCTCTGCATGTACCAGTTCTTTTAGCTGACACACAGTGCTGATATTACAGGTATTCAGGTAAGAAGCAGAACGGTATTGGCTTTGTTTCACTGCTTTGATTGTTTTTATTTTTTAAAAAAATATTAATTTTATTATTAATAAAAGTCTGAATTCTTTATGCACCCTAATTCTTGCTAATATGCTTAAGACTCTTCTCCAAGACTGGACCCAGCATGCATTGTGAAGGGGTGACTTATTTGCTGATAAAACGAAAATACATATTTAATAAAAAACTTCCTATTTTGATGGCATGACAATAAAAGACTTGCTGTTCAAGGTGGATTCTACACCTGTTTCCCATGTGTATCCTTTATCTACAACTAGGTTATACCATTATTGCCGATTTCACAGAAGTTACTTGTTCAACCTAACTGTTAATGACCAAGCTTGTTAGACATCTAGAACTAAACCAGTGGCATATATAGTCAATGACTAGAGAAGAGCTCTTTGAAGGTGTGATTCATCTGACCTACTTTGAGTGGCTGGTTGAGCAGGAGATGACTCACACCCTGGGAGGTGCCTGTTTCTCTCCAGTGGGCATAAAAGCAAGCTGAGGATGGTTACCTTGTAGATAGATGTCTGCTTTCTGTCACAGCCTCGCTGTCTTTTTACTGGCTTATTTGTTTATTGTGTAATTTAGGCAGTTTTGCTGACAGCCCACCTACCACTCTCATTTAATACTCATGAAGAAGAGATTTTTACTTCAAAGAATTAAATGGAATCATCCATGTCCGTAAGGGGTCTGTACCTAAAATACTTGCTAGTTCTCAGTGATAGTGGATGTGAAATCTTCCAAAGACTTTAATGAAAGTCAGCTTAAATCTGACTCTGAATTACTGTAATCAAGATTCAGTACAGGTTTTGACTGGGAAATGTCATGCCAAATGTTACTTTGCAAGAGAAGGCATATAATATTGCACTATGCTTCTTAATAGACAAAGAGGTCTTAAAGCCATATATTTATGAGTGTCCGCTGCTTACTAACATCGGTGGAGTTGTGAGTTAATTCAGCCTGTGAGATTTCAGATTCTGTGGCTTTCCTGGTAAAGAAAGTTGCAGCATTTTACCAGCACACTGCTGATTGCAAGTATCAGAAGTCTGTAGCTTTCAATACTCTATATAATGTACTCTTCCCCGTGGTGCCTTTTGCACTGTGCACTATTGTTTCTGCTTTGTTCATAGGTTCTGAACGTGTCTATGCATTTTGTCTTCTGTAGGAATCAGTAAAGGTTTGCCACGTTAGAGAGCTGACACCCTCGAACTGATGATTTGCCTGGAGCTTCTGTAATGTTTCAGTGGTTTCTCTCTCCACTATAGAAAATGGCTTCAGGCAACCTTTTGCCTGATACATGTACCAGATACCCAGATCTGGGTAGTAAAACGTTCAGGAAAATGGCTTCTGTCCTAAGTGGCTGTCACTTTCAAGAAAAATAACACCTGTACACTGCCTTGAAGTTAGCAGGTTTGGGGTTTTTTTTTCCTTCTATCATTTCAATCACAGGCTTCTTACCTGAACTATGCTTTTCTCTGTGCTCCTTAAGAGCTTTCTTGATATGCTTAGTATGCAAGGGTGTAGTTAAGCCCCCCTGGTGACTTTAAAGTGAGCTTCCAGGATTTGTGAGCTTTCTTCTGTGATGAATAGAAGTTGTCCATCGGCATGGGAAAGATTCATAGGCCTTGAATATGTGCAGTTATGTTTAACATGTGAGGTTGCAGGTAAAGCCACATCACAGTCTCTGTTTGGGCAGACAGCTGTACACAGCTGCATTAAATCCACACTAACAGATACACGGTATGAGCATCACTGCCTATCACAATTAGAAATAACTTTAGAAATGCAAAATACTCCAATACATTAAAAAAAAATGAAGTATTTACCAAGTTGTTCCAAGTGACTTATTACTACATCCCTTCTCCGTCAGGGCAGGGACTGTGATTTACTGCATATACACTGACTTAAATAAAGAGGTTCCACCCTGGCTACTTTCTGGATGCTATTGGAGTATTAAATGTTTAGTAATAATCAAGATTTTTTTTTTTTTATTAATTTTCTTTATATTTCTGTGCTGTTGCAGTTCTTCAGCCCTCCTTATGCCAGCCATGCCTCTTCTGCTTCTTAAGATTAGTTGGTTTGCTTCTGCTTCTGCAGCTTTTACTGAGGTTTCAAGTTATGGAAATGTAATGTCACTGACTGATTGTGAGCATGAGGAGTGCAACAGGTGATACCATTTCTCAGTAATCAGCCCTGTTATCAGAGCTTTGATTTCTCATGGGATAATTAACTATTTCTCAAAGAGCATTTCTCATTATGAACGTGTTCAGAAAGACAAGATCCATGTTGACATGGAAGCTCCCCCCTGAAAGAAGAAAAACACCAAAAAATAGGACAGCACAGTAATTTTCTCACTTTCATGTTTTAATGAATGAGACTAAGATATGAAGACAATCTATCATCATCGTGTAAAGCACTTTCCACAGGGCCTTATTTGCAGAGTTGTGTTCTCTGTTCTTTTGAAATATCTCTGGGCACTGAAAACCAATTCTCGGAGGATTATGAGAATCATTGGTTGGTTGTTTTTTTTTTGTTTTTTTTTTTTTTAATCTTGGCCTTTAAAACTTAACTTTAAAAGGACAAAATCACAAACTGCTCTTGACTTGTGGTGTGACGTATTTTGTTTGCACCTGTGCTGGTGTGGGCCAACTTCCTGAGATCTCACAGCCAGGAGAATTTCTCCACAGACATCTTCAAAAAGACCCAGGCTGTTGGCATAAATACAGTCAATGATTTAGTTAGCAGTAATTTCCCCTGGGTGTGATTGAGATCATATGGTTCATTGTAGTACAGTAAACTATCATCTTACTACTTAACTAGGATGAGAGTCAATCAGCACATTGTCTGAGGCATGCAGGTGGGTTGTGGTCTCATCAAAAGTCCTCTGCTAGCTTCTCCTTCAGGTCATACGTTCCAAGGCAGAAAGAGCCTGGTTTCTATGGTATTTTGTCAGCTTTCTGTCTGCCTGACCAGGATACAGAAGAAATCAGTGGATAAAAATGTATTTTCCCCTGAGATTTAGTTTAAGACACGGAAAAACATGATGGCTTTAGCTCCTGTTTTTTGGTTTTGTGTTTGGTTCCTTTTTTTGTTTTTTTTTTTTCACTCAGCCTACTTTAATCACCGGCTTGCTTTTCTGTTAATCATAATACATAGTATGCTTTGATTGTTTTTTTTTCATGGGTACAATTTAGAAAATTACTATTAATCATTGAGCAATGAGTCAACATGAAGAATTAATGCAGAATTTCAATTAGCACATTTCTCATGCATATTCTTCTTTCAAAAAACATACTCCTTGGACATCTTCTTTAAGATGAAAAATTAAGGATGGTGTCTTCTCTACATTTTTCAAGTTCTGATTATGTGCCAGACAGTTTTTAAATCATAGGAAATGTTGGTCTTGTTATTTTACGGAACTAATTTTACTCAGAAAGTAGAAATGCTTCTATTGTTATTAAGGCACTGTAGTATGCATAAGAAAAAAATGTATTAAGAAATCAAATTATATAATTACATAGGAAAGACCAAGAGATACTTAATCTGAAAGCATACTTCATTTATTCTTTTTAATAATGGGAATAATTCAATAGCCAATTTATTGACTTCTCTAAATACCACAGGGAAATGCTTGAAATATCAATATTTGAACTGAGAAATGCTGTAACAGAACTGGAAAAAAGACTTAGCAGTGTTGAAGATGAAGGTGAATTACAACAGAATCTTACTAATTAATTAAGATACAAAGAAAAGTAATTCTTTTGGCTCGGCCCTACAAAGATAGAAATTTTGCTGTAAAATTTAGGTTTTCCCTTTTCAAACATGATATTATTCATGTGACATTGCAAATGTGAAATTAAGGAATGCTACATGCTGCCATCTTAAGCCTTTTTGTTAATTATTAATGAAAGTACAATAACATGAATTCATAGACTCGGTTAATATTCTGGCCACAATAAGCCCAGTGAAAATTTCCTTTGTTTTATATTTTCAAGCTCTTTTGCATGCAGAGATTCTAATTATAATGATTGTTAACTGGAGATTTTCTCAGTCACCAGAAAAACATTGGGAACAGTTTGAAAAAATGCTTTTACTTGAAATGGCATGAAATAATCTGGGAAATCTAAGAACCCTATATTTGTGTTTAAGGTAATGAATGGAAAACCAGATAGGAGACGCAGGTGGAACTCAACAAACAGCTGGAAAGGCAACTTAATATTCTTCAAGACAAGATGGAGCTTATTTGTGGAAAACCAGCAAGTAGAAATGGATATTCATAACTGTTTTTCAATAAAAATAGTGGTGTTGAAATGATATCAATGGGTCAGATGTTCTGCTTATTTGTAGATAAATTGTCCCTTGTTCACAGCTTTGATCATGGTGAGTATTGTGGCATTTAGTTGGTTAACAGCAAGCGGCAGTGTAATTGAAGAACTTGTGTAAACTTTGTTTTCTCACGACAATAAATATGAGCAGCCTGCTCTAGAAACAGAACAATCAGTCTCACTTTTTATTGTTTCAGATTATGCAATTGCTTATAAATTTATAAAGTCACTAAGTAGAAGGTATGTAAAACTTGAACATTGGGAAGAATCATGCAGTAACATTTTTAACAGAATGAAGGTTGTGTGATTGACCCTGCAGTAAGGCATATGAGATGGAGTTGCTGGACTAGTTCTATGAATAAATGGGAAAATGTTCAACCTTGATCAGAAAATCATGGAATCATTTAATGTTTGACCATTCTCACAGTAAAAGAAGTATTTTGTTGTGATCAGATAGAATTTCATATGTTTCAGTTTGTGCCTGTTGCTTGTTCTGTCAGTGGGCACCACTGAGAAGAGCCTGGCTCTCTCAACTTCATTCCCTCCCATAAAGTATTTATACACGTTGATAAAGTCACTCTGGGCCTTGTCTTCTCCAGGCTGAACAGTCCCAGCTCTCTCAGCCTCTCCTCATTTTCATGTGTGCCAGTCCCTTAATCATCTTCATAGCCCTGTGCTGGACTTGGCATAGGAAGTCCATATCTTCTTTTTATACTTGGGAGTCCAGAACTGGACCCAGACCTTCAGATAGGTCTCACTACTTCTAAGGATAAGGAACAGAGCACCTCCCTCAACCTGCTAGCAATATTTTTCCTAATGCAGTCAAGGCAACCATTGGCTTTTTTTTTTTTTTTTCAGTAAGAGTGCATTGCTGACTTCTGATCATCTTGTCCACCAGGATGCCAAGGTCTGCCCAGCTGCTTCCCAGTCAGTCGGCCCCCAGCATATACTTGAGTCTGGGATTATTTCTGCCCAGGAGCAGGATTTCTCATTTCCATCTGTTGAACTGAACTTCATCTGATTCCTCTCTGCCTATTTCTCCAAGCTGTTGAGGCCCCTCTGAATGGCAGTGTAATCCTCTGGTGTATCAGTCGCTACTCCCAGTTTGGTATCAACTGTGGTAACATAGATTAAAAATTGCAGTAACATTTTGCATACTATAGTTACATAAAAAAATCCTCATTGTACAGTCAATTTTTGCAAGACTGAAGGAAGTATCTATTTTCATTAAAAGAAAATATTCCTTAATACACTCACATTTCATGACCTGTATTTCAAGAAAGTAAAAATATTTTTCTGCAATCTTGAGGAAAAAATGGCAAGAAAAAGAGCAGGTATTTTGGCAATTTAGTCTTCTGAAGTAGTAAATGAAGTGAAAACAATTTTAGATTTGGGATTGCTTTTTTCTTAGTCTGTCATCTGCTGAAATCTTTGACAACTTTTCTGCTTCTTACTTTCAGAAATAGGGAAGGTAGATAAAGATGTGGTAATGCCTTGTAACAGAAGCAGTAATGAACATTCTGAAGCAGGGCTCTGATGATTTTTATTCCAGTTGCTTACACTTGCAGAAGTGTTTCCATCTTACTTTTTTGTCAGATTCTGAAGATTAATGAGAGTTTCCTGAGCCTAGAGGAGGCTGCATGCCCTGTTAAGTGGGGATGATTGTTTGTTGTAAGCAGAGTGTGAATAATTAACTGCTCTTTCTGATTTGATCCATTGCTTTCAGATAGTAAACATTCTTGCCAGTTTTAGTACTGTTTTAAACACCATGATGTGTTCCAGATTGTCAGGTTATTTATTTTTTTAAAAAAACAGCTAATTAAAAAGATAACAAATTCTTTTTTGTCCCTCTTTCCTGTTTCACAGAGTTGATTTGAAAATAAAACCGGGATTATGTTTGAAGAAAAGTCTTGAAGACAGATCATTGTTCTAGGAAATTTATGGTAATAGAGTCTGCTTCGGACAATGTTATTCCTATTAGCTTGTAAAGAGCAGACTGGCATATATGCTATGTAAGCATACATGCTTACAGTGTCAGAAGTGTTTATTTTCATCCAATTGCTAATATGCTCTTAACCAATCCAATTATACCTTGCCAAGTACTTGAAGAGTCATTGCCAGTGAGATAATCTCCTTTACCAGCAGTGGACTGCACCGGTCCTGTACATTTCTAATCCCTACTAAATACTGCCATGCCTCCTGACCCAATAAGCTGTGGTTCTGAAAGGTTTGGTTACTGTTCCTATAAAGGAAAGAATGACAGCATAACTGAAAGAGTCACACTGCCAGAAAGAGTCTAGAAGATATTTTGGAGAGTACCAGACTTATTCAGTGACACCTAGGGAAGCCTGGAGCCCATATGCCATGCCATAGGGGTTGTTTTTCAGCAGTTTTAAGTCCTTCCTTCAACATTCCATCTTAGAGTGAATACATTCTTCTGTTTGCTAGCCAGAGAGGGGGAAAAAAACCCAACTCAACTCCTTAGGAATTTAGTGAAATATTTCATTTTTCCATTATTTGATTGTCATGAGATGGAAAGAGGGGAAGAAAATAGATGTATTTTGTGGGCTTTGCTGGTTTGTTTTTTTTTCACTGAAGCTATCAGAAAAGTCAGTGTGTACTTCCAGGTACTTTTGGAGAATGCAGAGCTGCTTTTTTTTTTTTTTTTTTTTTCACTTTAGGAGATAAAACACTGTTAAAAATACCTCACATATAATGTTGTGATGTTTAAGCATATGGGTTTTTCCAAATCCTTGTTCAAGGGACTAGGGGGGAATATTTAGCTTCTCCACAGATGAGAATAAAGAGCAGATGTGGTGAGTGGGTGTAGAAAAGCAGAGAGGTTTGCAACCAGTCATCAATCTACATTTTCTCAAAGTAAAAATGCTGAGAGTGGGTATATATAAAATCATGTGTTTATGTGTTAAATCAAAAGTACACTATGGTATTCAGCTTTCAACTTGTAGTTGCATGTGAAGCTCTATGGAACAATAGCAAAGTGATCTTCTAACGGGATGATACGATTTCTATAATACAGAGACAGTACACAGTGGATTTTGGTTTGAGCAACGTATTTAGTAAATTAAATAGTATTTGCACGTCTTTTTAACCTATGTTCTCAAGAAAGTTAGAATTATACAGTTAGATTTATGAGAAGGACCTCTAATAATTCTTACCTTCCTAGGCAATTCAGCTGTATTTAATGGAGGAGATATCTCAAAGATACTCAAGAGATTTATCTCACTTAGCTAGTCATTTAAGGTCCTGCCATAGTCAACAGAAGGAGAAAAACATGTCTGTAGAGTAATTCATCCCATTTAGAGAGAAAGGTAGCATAAAATATTTTCTCGATATCAAGCACTACAGGGAAAATAAAACAAAGATTTTCCATTAGGGACCCTGGCAGTCAGCAAGCTATAAAAACCTGAATGGAAGAGAAGAATACAAATGCAAATTCTGGAGTGATGAACACGGAAGCACAGAGGATTTTTTGCATTGATAAATTGCAAATTTTTTGTTGCAAATGGCTTGCACTATATTTGCTTTAGAATTAGAACCGTCCTGATGAATGATTTCCCGCTATTAAAAACAACCTTAAATCATTTAAATGTACAATTACCACTCTGAAGTCCTTATACTGACTTGAGATAATCCTTTTTGTTTCACAAAAATCATATAAGTGTCATATCGTGACATTACATGCAGAATCAATACCTTGAACACACAAATTTTTACAGCAAGGGTTTAGAAAATCATTTTTGTGTACTGAGGGTGGATTAAAAATAACCTAAACAATGACAAGCACAAGGGATTTCCAACAGTGAAAACTGTTGAGTCAGTAATTTCCTTTCTGTCCCAATGAATAATAAAAATATCATGCAGTACTTCAGAAATAATTGCAGAAGGAATGCCTTCTCTCTGAAGTATAACATGATGGGAATTTTACTTGCCCCTTTTAAACATGCTGCATTCATTTGTCCGTGTTTTTTCATTAAATGAGTTTCACTAAAATACATACTCTCTGATAAGCATAATTTCCCATTTAAGCAGAAAGAAAATTACTCCTTTCTCCCTCACAATTTCTGCAAGAAAGAATCCTGAGATAGTGGCTTTAGTATGCAGATACTGAAAGGCAAACCACAAAATCAGTTCAGAAGAGTACGCTTCTGATAGCATTGCTTTAGCAATGCTCTAGTTAAGATTAGCCAAGGAACCAAGGCTTAAGGAACATCCAGCACTGTAGCTGAGAAAATTCTGACATTAAGGGCCAGATACTTGCTTTGCAAAGCTGCCTTTCTGAGGGCACAGTGACCGCAGAACTGTCACCCTCACACAACCACCTCAGGGTGTTTACTCGTAGTTTTAAACTGTAAGTGGAACGTGTGGCAGTGTCATGCTGGAGAAGGTGTTGGCAACATGACAGGACAGGAATCTTGCGTTTATGAAACCACACAGTGAGGACTTAGTATTTCAGTAGGTGTTGATAACTGCCTGGAGGGAACATCAGCACCTTACAACATCACAGGAAATGTTGACAATTCTCCTAGCAAGTCACTGTTAAATGAACACTGTTTCTTCTGCTGGATTAAGTCACCAGTAGCTCTATGGGAAGAAGAAATCTGGTATCCTGTTGTCTTGAGAAATTTGGAAGTATTTTGGAGAAAGTCATGTAGTGTGGTCTGACTGCCCTGAACTTAATTCTGCCTCCTCATATGCTTCCTGCTCCTTTCATCTGATCTCAGACAAGTATTTTGGATGACCCCAAGAGACCTTCTTGATTTGCATTCTTTCCTGCCCTTGTCATGTTGGAATTATTTTTCCTGGTGGCCTTGCACAGACCAGCAGACTATTTTATTGAAATCCCTTTGTGGTATTCCCAGGGGCAGAATACACTTTGTATTTCAAAGAAAACAATCGGGGAAAAATCTTGCAGTTAAGTGATGTTATTATCTGGCTGTTCTCAAGAATTCCTTATCAATTGCCTGGGACCCTGGAATATCTTCTAGACAAAATGTATAAGGAAGCATCTCCAACCTTTTTCAGGGCTACCAGGAGAGACACTGAGTGAAATGTTTCAGACTCAGGAACGACTTCAGTCAATCTTAACCACAGTAATGGGTGTCTCCATTTTAACTTCTGTCTTGCCAAGTCAACAGATAACCTGTATGAGCAATGCTGTGGAGGCCGCTGACATAAGGATTTAGGGTAGCAGTGACCCACACCTATTACACTGAAGAAACCTGAACTTGCTAACAAGTCTTCAGGCTGATGTCTTTACCCAGGCCATTTCCAGAGTTTGGTGTGAACAGGACACGCTGCTTTCATGTAGTTCAACTCTGGTTTCCAGTATAAAGATGTTGCCAGCCACAAGGGGGCACCTGGCATTTAGACAAGTACTGGGAGCCTTTCTTCATCTGCATTGAAGCCCTTATAGGATATAGTGTAAATATATACCCAGTGCATACTTTATGTAGAAATATGCTATGTGAAATAATTTTTATGTATAGGTTTTTTTCAGTAATATATGCCTAGTGAGTTTATTGATATCAGCTTAAAATCAAATTCAGTTACAGTAAGACTGAAGATGCAGAATTGTTTTTTGCTCTTGATGAGTTTAAAGTGATATGTTAAAAGATTCAGTTAAATCAGCTGATGAATGTCAGCTCCTAGCATTGGAACGAATGAAGTTTTATTTTCTAAACAAAACTTCATTTGATTTGATATGTCAAGTAGAATGGATTGCAAAGACTTCTTGCGTTGTTTTTTTCCTACACAACTGACAGATATATTGCTACTGTTCTAACTCATGGAGAAAAGTTAAAGAGGATTAGAGCTGAATCAAATTGCCATAAAGGTCAATAGTCTGCATAAGCTGGGCTCTGATGAAAGCAAGCTTGAGTCTCTTGATCAGGTCATGGATTTGTCACCTTGTCTGCTGTGAAATCATAGAATCATAGAATCTTTAGGGTTGGAAAGGACCTCTAGGATCATCGAGTCCAAACTTCATCCTAACATCTGTCTATCCATTAGACCATAGCCTCAAGTGCTACATCTACTCGTTTTTTAAACACCTCCAGGGATGATGACTCCACTGCCTCCCTGGGCAGCCTGTTCCAGTGCCCAACCACTCTCTCAGTGAAGAATTTTTTCCTAATATCCAATCTAAACCTCTCCTGGTGCAACTTGAGGCCATTTCCTTTTGGTTTATCATGTAATTTGGGAGAAGACACCACCACCAACTTCATTACAACCTCCTTTTAGGTCTTCTCTCAGTCTCCTCTTCTCTAGACTAAGTCTGCTCTTCTGTAAACTAAATGATTGATACAAATGATTGATAGAAATTGTGCCTCTGTTTCCACGGGTAGTAGGGCAAATAAAATTCCAGAATGAGAGAAACTTATGTGGGTGGCCTTAAAATCCAGCTGCAGTATCATTCTGCATAATTTCATTTTCTGGCAAATGTTAAGCCAAATATGTAACTACATTTGAATGAAAAGGAAATTGTGTGGGGAAAAATATATCAGAACTGGAGAATTGGTATTCCCTCTATGAAACTCTGGGCTTTGGTCACTACTGGACACAAGACAATGTATCATTGCTCTTAGAGTGAATCTTGCTAAGCTCTGCAAAATTCCCTTACATAAAAAAAAAAAAAAAAAGTATTCATTTAAAATCTCTGCCTGTCTTTTAGCTTACCAGCTTGCTTAAAGTGGTTTGACATGGATGACTTATTGAAAACTAAGGATCTTAAATTCAGGTTAAATCCCTTAGTCAGCTTATGTCTCCTTTTCAGGAATACATTGTCCAGCTATTCAAGGCTTAGTAGAAGAACCTGTAATAAATCTAACTTAAAAAATATTTCAATATTCCATTAAACCACTTCTAAAAAGCTTTTTCAGAATTTATCTTACTGGCTCATCCTTGAGTTCTGTGGGCAATTTCTCCTTCTGGGGAGTGATGCATACCTGGGAGGCTCCTGGTTTGCTCGATCTCTCACTGGTCCTTGTTTTGTATTGAGGCTTTTCTGCACCCCAAGAACTCTGCTGCAAGTCTCTCTTACTGTATGCTTTGAACTCTGTTTTCTGTGAGCTTTTGCTTCTGTGTTGTTTTACTGTATTAACCAGTAGGCTGATCCATGAGCATAAACCATGAACCATAAGCATCAAGAATTGAATCTGTTTCAGTGAGGTTTCTTTCTGCTTACTTCCCAGAGAAGTCAGGAAAGGCAAGTCTAGCCCTTATATGCTGCTGTTTCTCATTTCTTGATTGGTATTACTGTGAAGCAGCTAAATATTTCATTAATATAAGTTCTTGGCTAGTTCTTCAATTACTGCCTTGAAAGTAGGGGTGAGAGATACCTTACAACCAGTCCTGGCTAAAGTAGGTCTCTAGAACCTCTTTGAAGTTTTACAACATTTAAAATTTTCTTGTGTCTGTTTTTGAAACTGCATTTTGTAGTGTCTGGGGACTTGGGATGTCTTCTAGTTGATTAGGAATGTCTGGGTTGGTAGACTCCTGTAAGAACTTCAGTATTGCTATACTGAGCTCTACATCATTACTTAGGTGCATGAACCCAGGAAAAGAAGTCAGAAGGCTGAGTTAGTTGTCTAAGTTTCCGAGGTATTAACTGGGAAGAAGGCAGCTATTCACAACAGAGTGCATAATAGAGATGGAAAACCAATGGGAAGTTGGTAAGAAACACACAAGAACCGTGTCTTAAATCCTGTCTCTTTTCCAGAGGTAGACATGACCTTGCAGCTTTTCTCACTTGTTCCTTTTCCATCCACATAAATTTTGCACTTCTAACTGATTGATGCTCTGGCTTCAAAAATTGTCAGTGCTAGTTAAGAATGATGACAAGGGCACTCTCAGGATGTGAGTGAGATCCTATGTTCAAGCTCTTACGGTGGCCGAGGACTGAAATGTAACTCATCTCATTTCTTTGTAGGTTAATTTTGATCTGTTAAACAGAAGAGGATTCCTTTCTCATGTAATATGGGTGGAGAATGCTTCTCAGGTTGTGCCCCAGTAGGGAGGTGACTACCAGGAAGCTTTGCTTTGAGACTCTATGAAGGGCTTTCAGCAGCAAAGTAAGCAGTTTGATTAAGCTTGTGCTTAAGCGCAACCACAATAGCAACAGCTCAAATGCCTACCTAAGTTATATGACAAAATAACTGTGAAGGATGTAATACATTGCACAGATTGTTTTATTAGCATTAAGATGTTAAATTCCATCTGAAGTGCAATTTAGACTCTAGTCCCTTTTTGATTTTGGGCTTCACTTCCAAATCTGTAAACTGTGAATAATTTTTAACTTTCTTATTTCACAGGAGAATTGTAAGCCTAGGTACATTACAAATTATGAGGCATCCAGATACTGTAGGGTTAGTAACTGTATACTTTAGTCAAATTATCAACCTCTTTCTGTGGGCTTACTTATCAGAAGCTGTGAAATGCCCTGTTTATTTGCTTACATTTGGGTATCCTTACTCCAGAGCTGAAAGAATGCCCAGGAATCTGCACTGGACCAGCTGCATTGGCAGCAAAAAATAGACCACGCTTCTAAAAAGATTAAATGAAAAAAAGATCTAAAAGTAGTTTACTTTGTAGGTGAAAGAACTCAAGGAAATTAAATGAGTGCTGTCACTGAGGAGATATCAAATTGCTTGGTTGTAACAGCTGCAATATCAAGTCTTGTTGACTTATATAACACTGATGGACAATCTAGTGAGGAAATAAATAGTGATCTGTAGATTTACATAGAACAAATCTGAAGAGCAGCATATGAACTTCTGTATTTACTGTATTTAAACTTATTGTGGTGGCAAAATATATGTTGTAGGTTGTACAGAATATGTTGTACAAAATATACCATCACATGGTTATAATCTTTAAAGTGCAGTCAGGTCAAAAAGTCAAAAAAATATATATTTTTCTAGCTTGACAATGCTGAGGCCTTCTCTGTCTGTCTTGGTTAATACTGTACAGACACTGATGTTGTAATGAAATAGCACATTACCCTAGTGGAATTTAGCCAAATCTTCTCTTTAATCTGCAGCTTGCTTTTTCTCCTTGAATCAGAGAACATTGACTGTATTGACTATAGGAGCCTACTGTATTAGGACAAAGATTTCATCTGCATCCAACATCCTTCTGCTTTAATTAGAAAAAACGTAAAAAAACCCCAGCTCTTTTCATGTCTCCAGTGTGTCTGTTGCAACAGAATAAAGTTAATAACAGTACAGTCATGTGTGAAACATTCTTGAAAGATACAGCTCTTCTGTATCATCTCTTTTTTTTTTGAACAGTGGGAGGGGTTGTTTTCTCTCAGCAACAGGCTTTTAAAGTACTGTGCCTTTTGCCATGCTTCTGAAAAATCTTGACTTTAATGGAAATCATTCTTAGGCAAAGCTCAGTAAGAGTCAGAAAAGTTTTTGAGGGAAAAAAATGGAGCCATTTAGTACTGTGTTGTACAGAAAATTATTGAAAAGTATAAAAGATGAACAATCTGCAGGTTCTAGAAGGGACAAGACTGGAGATTTCAAACAGGCAGGTGTAAGAGGCAGATGTGTATGTTTGGTGGCTATCTGTTAGAAACATATTGGTAGGACTATCACTTCACACATCCAGAAGATAGAATGGCTTTATGGTGTCCCTCCAGGAAATCATATACATTGATAAGATCCCCCCCTCAGCCCTCTCTTCTCCATGCTGAACAGTCCCAGCTCTCTTAACCTTTCCTCACAGGACAGGTGATCCAGTCCCTTAAACAGCCTTGTGGCCCTTCACTGAACTCTCTCCAGTATGTCCTTGTGTCTCTTGTACTGGGGAGCCCAGAACTGGACACAGCACTGCTGGTGTGGCCTCACCAGTGCTGAGCAGAGGGGAAAGATCACCTCCCTCCACCTGCTGGCAATGCTTTGGCTAACATAACCCAGGATAAAACTGACCTTCTTGCAACAAGGGCACATTGCTGACTCATGTTTAACTTGTCCATAGGACCCCCAAGTCCCTTTCTACTATGCCACCTTCCAGCTGGACAGCCTCCAGCATGTATCAGTTCATGGGCTTGTTCCTGTTCAGGTGCAGGACTTTTTGCTTCTCGTTTAACTACATGAGGTTCCCGTCTGTCTATTTCTCCAGCCTGTTGAGCTCCCTCTGGATGGCAGTACAACCCTCTGGCATATTCGCCACTCCTCCCAGTTTGTTGTCATCTGTAAGCTACTTGAAGGGACACTTTGCTCCCTTATCCAGATCATTAATGAAGAGGTTAAACAGGACCAGACTCAGTACTGATCCCTTAAGGTTTAGATTAGGTTTCAGCTTTTTTTAACTGTTAGCAAGAATTCATAAACTCTCTGAGAAATAGGCCATACAAGGATACTCCCATTCTGGATCAGAGGTTTGCATGGTAAATAGGAAAAAATTTCCATGAAAAAAGGAAGGGGAGAGCATTTGTAGAGAGTCCTATTACCTTCCTTTCCATGTTTACAAGGAAAATCTGGTAAATAAAGGTATAGCAAAGCATTGTGCTGGTGACAAGAAATAACTGGTTACTAAAGCAATGGTTAGATAGTCAGTACAGAAAGTGGAAGGATTCAGCTGTTTTGACTAGGGAGATGTCTGAGTTATAGATAAAAAGAAACAAACGTTCTGAAACAGATACTTACGTTACACGGGGGTCCTAAGCAGAAAAATGGGAGAACCCGAGTAACCTGCAATGTAAGAACATTGTTAATGAAAATGTCATGGGGTATCAAGTATTAAAGGTATGCACTTGGCATAAAGGATTAAAACAGAGCTAAATGTGGTATGTAGCAGATGTGAGACACTTCTATATTAATGTTTTTCAGTTTTTCTTCATCATCTGTTTGGATTAATTCATCTTGAGGATGGATATGAAAACAAATTTTAATCACACTAATACTAGGAAATAATATTGCAATGTATATTGAAACAATATGACTCATTAAATATTAGGACACCAGTAATTTGGGTTTTATATGTCAATGTCTACCTCTTGGCTAGATCTTTAATTCCTACTGCAGGCAGCACTGGTCTCGTTAATAGAGTCAGCTGAGTATAAAAAGTCGTATCCAGATTTATCTAAGCAGACGTCTTCAGCTGTGTAAACAAAGAGACTTGCGGATGTTTTAGTGCAGAGCAGCCCAGTGCTGCTCCAGAAGGACATGTATCTCCTGTAACCCACGTGTCATATCTGCCACATGTGAAAATGTCCCTAAAATTTCTCTGTAAAGAAGTATTACTGACATTGTTGAAGGTGGTGAGGTGGGTTCTGGAGTACTGTGCACTCTAGAACAGTTCTATTCTCCAACTGTAAGAAGTTGGAGCTCTAGCCTGGTGTACAAGAGTTACTATAATGATTAGATTAAAAGGACAGCCTACGGTGTAAAAGACCAATTTTAAAAGCTCGGTTTATTTATGCTTGTGAAATGAATGTTGAAAAAGTATGTTCCTGTTGTCTATAAATGCTGGGGGCAAACACCAGGAGGAATAAGAACAGTTATCTTAAGAAAAATTTCAGTACATGAACAAGCAGATATAAACTGACCTTGAATAATCTAAGACAAGGAATTAAAAGGGCCATCTCCTATTAGAGCCTCCCAGTAAGAATGCTTCTACTGGATGGAGCGGATCAATTTACAAAAGCGATTATAAGAAGCAGTTCCCTGTGTTAAAAAAGGAGGGTGGAATGCTTGGGTCTGCATTCTCCTTCCACTATGCAGCAAGGAAAGACCTGGCCGGTGCCAGTAACCAGAAATGGACTCTACCACTGTTACCCTAGCTCATCCCAACTGTAGACAAGGTAGATGGCTACACATCTAAGACAGATCATGTCCCCTCAAAATGCTACTTTCTACCCAAGTTGTTATGAGTTACCTTTGACATCCCCTGTGCCTCTTCAGCCAGTCCAGCAGCTCTCTTGGCAACTGTTTTGAAAATGGATGTGCAGGTGAGATCCAAAATCTTCTACAAAGGAGCCATCAGAGTGAACTTTGGTTAGAAGTAAGGAGCAATTTCTGGGTAGTCACCACAAGGTGACTTCACTAATCTATCAAGGAGCAGCAGTGTGGAAAACTGTATCTGTATGATTTTAACACGGTGGAAATGTGTAGAGTATAACTGATAATTGTAGTGTAAGCTTAATTGCTTTTGTCTCTGCAGTGTTCCAGCTGCCACCATGTAAACAAAAAGTGCACAAGAAGCAAATAGAATGATAAACATCATAATCCTTGAAGAATAAGGACTCTGGTGATGACATCTTTATATGGAATGGAAATATTTGTAAACCATTGTTTTATTTACTATAACCACATTGATCCATAAAGGAGGTTCTGAAACAGCTAGAAGAAGTTTCCAGAATCAGCTAAAAGACTGTGATCTGAGACTGGAGCAAGAAACAAAGGTTTGTAATCACTGTATGCCTGTAATCTATAAAAGCCACTCTGTTGTCTTTGTCTGACAAATGTGTGTGGAATAGTTGCACAAAATATGCCACTGGTAAAAAGCTCTACTGCTGTATATTTTTTTCTTCCTGTATGACTCAAATTTTAAAATATTTTGCTTAATGGTAGACTATGTCCCTTATTTTAACTGTAGGCTTACCACAAAGCTAATGATGAGAGCCACATATACCTCACAGAGATCTCACAGGTAAGAAAAATGTGTGCCTCAACTTAGAAATCATTATGTTTTCTTAGTATATGTTAATGCATCACACCAAAGTCTTTTATGACCTCATTAATCTACCAAATCCATTACCAAAGTTTCTTTTAAAAAAGTTTTAAGAGATAAAAATTGAAATTTTACTACAGTTTATTTCTTCTTAAATAGTTTTTTGGCCTGTATATCAACCGTGAATTTCGTTGTTCCCAAGGATAGTCAAAATGCCCTTCACTGAGAAAACTGAAGTAGTTTTCTGGTGCTTGCTTGCCCATCCATTAGTCCCAAGACTGCTATGCTAGTTTAATGTTTCAGTTGAAAGGAACAGAACCAAATTATCAGCAGTAGTGACACCCACCTTAAGTACCAATTCCTCTTTTTCATATTTCTCATTTTTTCTTTTAAAGACAAACTAGTCAGCCAGCTCAGAGTGAGTACACAGCACATATTTAAATTAAAAGATAAGGGATAAGATACTTTGTTATGGTGAAATCAGAAGTTAAATTCTACTGCTGCAAATTATTTAATACATAAAAGTTGATCCTACAAACTGGATGAACCTGTGAAGGCATCTGTAAGGATTTCTAATATTTCTTATTCTGAAAAAGCTCTTAATTCCTGAATAATGTGATACTCAAGAATGACTGTCATTGAATCCCTGTCATAGCCCACTGGGGTGAAAGGTTGTAATTAGCACTGTTTCCATGTGTTTGCACAGTGGGCAGCAGATTCTCTTACGTGGTTCATTGCTGCTTTGAGAAATCTGAAAGAATTGCTTAAACTAAATTTCCAGCATGAAACCAGGGAAAAGCCCAGGAGATGCCCAAGATAACTGTTAATATCTTTGCATTAGCAATGAAACTGGGAACTGCTAGAGGAAGAAAGTAGGAAATAAAAGATTATTTTATTACTGAACAGGCTAGCAAGAGGAGCGCCTGTGTTCAGCTGCCTAGAAAAGCACTTAAACATGCATAAAACATTATTTGAAGTGAGATATATGGACTGGCATGTTACTTAAATGGGGCATCAGGGACTAGGATTTTGCCACAGACACTCAAGGTAGTTAGTGCATTATATTTTCAGTAAAAATTTGCTCCCATGATTTCAGAATCTTTTGAGAGCAGTATAATAATCCTCAAAATAATCTCCCTATCTGTAGTTCTCTGAAGTAGTTGTAGAAGGATTCTTTTGTAATCTACAGAGAGAAGCATGTTTAAAGCAGAAACCATCATACCTATTTTAGATCAAGATGAAATGAGTTTCCCAGGGACTTAACTGTCCTTCCTGAGCTATAAGCAGAGCCTAGGTGAGTAGTTAGATATAGACATCTACCTTTTACATTGCTAATATGAACGTGGCAGTCAACCTAATCATGGTTGACTGTTGGTTGAAAAATAATCAGTGGCTCATCTGGTCCCTTCAGGTTCTTTTCTTCTATGACTTTGATTTGATTGTTGCTTTTATATAAGTTTAAAATCTGCATATATATGCCTTCCCTTGATCAGTTCATTGTAACAAAGAAGTTAACTTACATTCAGTCCAGACTGTTTCAGCTGTATTAAAATTTCACTGTTCTAGAGTCTGCCTGGAAGTGTTGGCAACAGTTAAGCTAGACAGATTTACCTATAGACTAGCATTTTCCATACATTCAGAAGTAAATATACTACAGTATATTGTTATCCTGTGACAACACTGTATTCCAGTGACACTGTCTTAATTGCAGAGAATGTATATAATGTCTTTATAGGCCTTTTATTTATCATTATGTTTGTGCTTGCCTATAGCTGACAGTAAAAAAATGTAATCATAGAATTGATTTTTTTAATGATAGGCTTCATAAAATTCCAGATGTTTTGAGATTATTTGAATCTCTCCCTAAGCCTGTGTCAAAAGCAGAAGAGAGATGCTTCTGAGAAACCATTTCATTTATTTTAGGTCTTTTATTATTGTGCTTTTCTGTTTTTTACAAAACACTTGTATCTTCTGAGTGATTTTGTTTGTCTTGTCTGAATCCATAAAGATATAGTCAGTTTTAAAAGATGGCTCTAAAATAAAATAATGATTTCACAAACTTGAGAATTTGTGCAAGATTGTTTATACTATATTGTTACTTGCTTTTTTGTTTTGTTTTCAATCTGAAAAAATGTTAGTTTGGGATTTGGTCTCCACAAATCAATCCCCAAGCATTTTCTGATGGCATTCAAAAATCGGTCTGAGAACCAGGTGAAGAAAAGCAATAGCAGATCTTTAAAAGGGCCATTCTTTTTGGGCCAGATTTTTACCACAAACTTTTACTAACAAACTAGAGTCTGACTTGTGATTGGGAGAAAAATGCCACAGTTATAGGTAGGTACAGCTGGAAAGCTGCTTGTGCAACAATGGCTCGTTTTAGTTGGGGTAGGCCTGGAGTAAACTGTACCTGCAAAAAGCAGTGCCATGGATAATAATTGAATATACTGGCACTCTGTATTCGTATAAATTTAACAACCAGTGAAGGCAATCATAGCATAGGCCTTGGGTGTTTCACGGAATCACATCTGCTCAGAAAGGTCATACATTATATTTTAGTACTAGAGTTCCTTGAGGGCAAAAAATTCTTGCTTACAGTAAATCTGTGCAGGTCCTATTCCGTTTTTACTCTTAACACTCTGAAAAGATTCTGCTTTAGTTATTGCTGCCTTCTTTATGACTGGGTCAGGAATACTTGCCTAGTGCATTGTATACATGGAAGCACAGTAGAAACCATTGTCTCACAAGCAGTGAGACATGCTTCTTTTCAGTGCCAGAATTTTTTTCATGCAAGCACAAGAGATTTTCACACAAACTATAAAATATTGTGTAATGTAACATCTTGCAATGTCATGTAATGTAATAATGCAAAACTCGAGCCTTGTTTAGGGAGCCCCAAAAAGTCTTCACAGGTGTGGTGTAGTGCATACGTCATGTGTCCTAATTATCATATACTTAATACATATTTCTGATGGATTTGTTTAAAGGGGCTGAGAAAATTCACTTCACTTACACTAAACACCCAAGTGTGCACAGCAGCCACACAAGCCCTAAACCTTCTGCCTTTTCTGTTTTTCTGTCCATGGTATAGCTGTCCATCTGAGGGGTAGTTCTAGTAAAGAAAGCTGGATGAGCCAGCAAGTGCTGGATGAGGAGGAAACCCTGTAAGCTAAGGAACAGGAGAATCACCTGTTTTAATTTTGCTCAAATTCTTATAAATGCAATACAAAGGGTAACAGGGTTGTTTTTCAGTATGTCCACTAATATAGACTTCCAGAAAAGGCAGAGATTTCCATGCTGTATTTTTTTTTTTAAAGTAGTTCCTGTTCTTAATTAATTATTTGATCATTCAAAAGTATGACTAAGTGACCATAATTTGTTTTGTTTTGCTTCTCATTTAGAAAAAGATGTTAGAAATACAGTGCTGCTTCATTGAAAATTTGGGGTTACAGGCAGTATGACCAAAAGTATGCAGATTGCAATTACATATTCTCTGATTGTCCACCAAGGGGTTTGGGCATGAGTTCAATTCCCCAAATCAACAAGTCTTCAGTATAATATGTGCTTAAAGTACTTTAAGGCAGTAAGAACATAGTGGGTCAAAATTAGTTTCGAAATATTTTACTTCCTTAACTGTGAATGTGATTAAGATTTAACTTGTTTCGTAAAAATTCAGCTATTTCAGACCTCAGCTACACTTAAAATTATTGAAAGGCAAAAAACAAATGGTCTGACAGGCAAGGGGGAAAAACCAGATGCTCAGGTAAGTTTCCTTTACATTCCCTCTGATTTCTGGTTTATTATTATTTTGCTAAGTACTATGTTTTGAATATTGCAACTTTCTGTTCATGGTTATATAATACCACTGAGCGTAATCCTACTGACAAAGTATTAATCTCAACATCATTTTGATACTGCTTTTCAATCAATTTTACTTAACATTAAGTAAGTTGCAATATTGAAAATACATATATTTAAATGGCCTTTTTGAAATCTTACAATACCTCTAATATTCTTCCTTTCCAACCTGTATTTAAAATGCATCTTTTTTTTTTATATTACTGCAGAGCTGGGAGAAACAAGCACACCCTTCAGTCCATTAATTCAATTGAACAAATGCCTTGCTTGGTCCTTTTTAGCTAATAGAGATTATAAAGCTTTTTGCAGATGATAATGTCAGTGATTTTAGGTGACAACACATAAAGGCTTATTGGTTGAACAGATTTCTGTTTGGCTATATGGGTTAGAAATTTAAATTTGAAAAGAGCCCACCGGCTCTGAGCTATATAAAAATAAAATTATTTTCTGATTTTAGTGCTTGTGAGAAAGCTTGAAAGGAGATTTATTTTTTAATTGAACTAAAAATGTTAAGAATATAAAGTATGAAGAGTATAGCTAATCACATCAGAAGTGTGTTATACCTAGTATCCTGCCTCCTTTGGCCACAAGTAGATGCCTACAAAAGTGTGTAAGCAGGAAGATACAGTATTTGCTTTTGTAACTCTACCAAATACTTTCTACTTGGAGACTTCCTGAGCTAGTATGGTTTCTCTGTATTTAGTATCATAGAATAGAATGCCTTGGGTTGGAAGGCACCTCTAAAGGTCATCTGAAGTGAGCAAGGACATCCTCAACTACATCAAGCTGCTCAGAGCCTCATCAAGCCTGACCTCGAAAGTCTCCAGGGATGGGACCTCCACCACCTTCTGGGCAGCCTGTTGCAATGTTCCACTAACCAAATAGTAACAAACTTCTTCCTGATGCCCAACCTAAATCTACCCTTCTCTATTTTAAAGCCGTTGCCCCTCATCCTATCATTACATGCTTTTGTAAACAGTCCCTCCCCAGCTTTCTTTTAGGCCCCTGTCAGGTACTGGAAGACAGATAGAAGGTCTCCCTGTAGTATCTCACAGTAAATACTCTTCCATGAACCCACTTACCTGTATTATTAAAATGACAATACACAATACATACCGGGAACATCAAAAAACATAACAAATAAGTTACAAGCATGAAATTGTGTAGACATATTTGCTTACCAGCTTTATCCTTTCATTTTGTGTAAACACAGGATTGCATAAATTGGAACATAAATTTGATTACATAAATTGGATCTTGATGCTCCAGGAGATGATATTAGTAGAATATGAACTAATGTAAATTGAGTCTATAACTCCCCCATATGTGTGTTGCTTCTGATCCCAATGATGTTTAACATAGCTCATGTGGAGAAGGTCAGGAATCAAGAAGTAGGAGAATTCACTGTCTCTGTCAGGAGATTAAATATCATCAGCCAGATAATGAGATTTGCTGAGGGTTAGCACTGAACTGTGATTATGTTGAGGTTTTTTAATCATTTATTTTTGTAGACCATTACTTGCCCTGCAATCATATGGCAGTGCATTCTGTAATTTTCTTTATATCAAACAAAAGAAAATAAAAGTATAAAAGATAATAAAGTGTCCTTTAATTGCTGGTCTCAGAAGATGCATATTGCATGCATATTGTAACAAAATATCCCCTTCCAACCCATTTTCCTTCAGAGCATTGTATTTTTTTAAACTCTTCAAAGTACTTCACACACATGAAGGAAATTTGTTCATCTTTTAAATTGACCTTAGTAGCAAAGGACACAGTTTGCAAAGCATTGGCTTTTATAAACAGTGACTTAGAATTTTCAGTTTAAACTTCAGTCTTAGTCGGTCACATGGAGATAAGAATGGAAAGTTGGAATAGTTTTATTTTAAGGAAATGCGAGAATGTAAATAAGCATCCCTTGATCTTCACCAGGTTAATGCAGCCATTGTTATATTATTTGTTTTTAGTTATGTTTTGATTTACAGCCTGAAGGTTGTTCATTCAAGCTGACATTGATTTGAAATAATTTCATTCAAATAAGAGAAGATCTGCATGATTGAAGATAAACATGTCCTTGAGAGTAATTTGAAAATTTTCTGTCCACAGTTTCTATCTCAATTCTGTTGGCCTTTCAAAAAATTCCATTGGATTTCAAACTATACTAAGAAACTATGCTTAATATTTGTTAACTACAGGTACAGGTATGGAAAACCCAACCTGTATATTAAAGCAACTATGAAACATTTTTGAGTAGTAATTGTGAACACTAGTTCTTGATGCATTCAGTTTCTTGGCCATCCAAGCATAGAAGCCAAGTTCGGTAGAGGTGGTTTTTATGGTATTTCACAAGACCAGAGGAAGATAGGCTTGCTGACAGTTGGGAATAATGTGGATGTCTTGATGACCCATGTCTCTGATACAATCTGAGCAGCCAATTCAATGTCATTCTGAGCCCTTAACGTGACTGGCTTGAGAGCAGCCCTGAAGAAAAGCACTTGGCGGTACTGGTGGATGAGAAGCTCAACGTGAGCTATCCGCAGCCCAGAAGGCCAATTGTATCCTGGGCTGCATCGAGAGAAGCATGGCCAGAAGGTTGAGGGAGGTGATTCTCCCCCTCTACTCCACTCTTGTGAGACTCCACCTGGAGTACTGCGTCCAGTTCTGGAGCCCCTGTTACAGGAACGATATGGATGTGCTGGAATATGTCCAAAGAAGGGCCACAAGGATGATCAGGGGGTTGGAGGACCTCTCCTGTGAGGACAGACTGAGAGAGTTGGGGTTGTTCAGTCTGGAAAAGAGAAGGCTTTGAGGGGACCTTACTGTGGCCTTTCAGTATCTTAAGGGGGCCTACAAGAAAGCTGGTGAGGGACTTTTTAGGATGTTGGGTAGTGGTAGGACTAGAGGGAATGGATCAAAACTAGAGGTGGGTAGATTCAGGTTAGACATTAGGAAGAAGTTCTTTACTATGAGGGTAGTGAGATGCTGGAACAGGTTGCTCAGAGAGATGGCAGAATCCCCATCCCTGGAAGTTTTTAAGGCCAAGCTGGACAGGGCTCTGAGCAACCTGATCTAGTGGGAGGTGTCCCTGTCCATGGCAGGGGTGTTGGAACTAGATGATCTTTAAGGTCCCTTCCAACCCTGACAATTCTATGATTCTATGATCAGTTGATTTTGAGCAATCAACTGATTTGAATTTAAATAATCAATTGATTATTGAGTAAACTAGGGCCTTGGGTTCTGATCTTCCAAGCTCTGAGTAGGAGTAGCTCCATATCTCTTTGGGGACAGTCCTCCCTTCAAGACCACAACTGCCTGTAAGAACAGGAATAAAGGATATGTCAATCTCAAGACTACTGAGCCCTTGGGGCAACTTTTTTGGCTGTTTGCCCAGAAATTTGAAACTTGCACAGATCATGTCATCACAGCTTCTGCCACATAACAAAGTATTTCTCCGTCTGTCATCTTGAGTGTAATGATGTAATGTGATATATTTTCCTTCAGAATGCCTTTACTTGAGAAACACATTGAAATGCCATATGTTATTGCTAGAGTATGTAAGGTGCTGTCTCTCCACCGTAGTAATGAACAGGGAGAGAAACAAAGTTATGTTCCCTAAGAAAAGAGTTGCATGCTGCTTGATCATGAGAATGAACCTCCTGGTTTGTGGAATCACCATTTTCCCTGTGATTTGTTTACATTCCCACTGATCTCTCTTAGAAGTTCAAGATGAAAACAGCTCTAGTAAGTTTCACATAGATGATGTATGTATCCATGATGAGTACCACTTCAGAAGTCTTCTGGCAGCATTTCCTATGCAAGATCATTGAAGAGCATGGATCTGTAGCATGGAATACTTGCAGAGAACTGGAACGACATCTGCATGAAGTGTCTTTCCATTTCCTAAATGGGTATTATACAATTTATGAAGAAGTCTCCTTAGCCAGTTATCATCCTCTTTGTGCAAATGTTTAGTATTCTGTTCATGTTCTTCAAATGCCATCCTTTAGGTAACAGATCATGAGGTGAGGATTGAGTTTGTATGTAGAATAATTAGATCTGCTAGCTCTGCTAGCCTGCCAGCCCAGAAATAACACTTGTTTTTTCCTCTCTCAAGTTTATTAATTCACAAAAGTAGTCAGTTATGTAAGTATTGAAAGCGTGTAAATTTCTAGCAGTTAAAGCTTAAAGGGAATGTGACACTTAGTAACTAACTTCATCCATTTTATTTCAGAGGGAGATACCATGTTCCAAGAAACCCAAAGATGGTTAATCCTCAAAAAGGATCCTCACACTATAGGAGTGAAGCAGCTTCCCAAACTAAAGCACTGATTTAATATTAACGTCAAAAACTTCTAATGACTTTTAAAAAAAAATAATTTAGCTGAAAGTTTCAAAATTGAAAATGAATGTATTTGTGTCTTATTGTAATACCAAACCCAGATTGACATGTCTTCTTGGCAGACTTAATGTTAGTGTTCCTCTGCCTAGCAAAGTTATTAGTTGCCATTTTGTACTGGTGATGTCTGACCCTTTCCATTCTGGTTCTCATGAGTGATTCTGTGTGTCAGGGAGTGGAAGCCTTGGAGAACATTTAACATCTTTATACACTAGGTAGGACCTTGAAATCTTTCACTGCACAGCAACCATTGAAAACAAACAAGCCTCTAATATTTTTGACCTCTCAACCAAGAAGAAGAAAATCTCAGATAAAACTCCAACCAAGGACATCCTCATTCAGTATAGGCATCAAAGAGAGACTCTGAAGTAGTCTGGTATTGGTACAGCTGAACACTGTCTCTTAAAAATGCCCACAGCATAGTTTTCTAGCCAGTCTGGTTTCTTCCATGACACCATATGGTAGAGTCCCATTACACTAAGAAGTTGTTTTCTATTCTGTGAGCTTTCTTACTCTAGCAGAGAAAACAAACAACCTCCAAATCTAACTTTTTAAAAAGCTGCCTTGCCACAGATCCTGGGTTGTCCACTGCTTTCTGTCTGAGTGGTTTAGAAGCACAGCACCATTTACAGCTACTTTAGGTAATAGTAATGGGTAGAAATCCAAGAAAACTTGAGCAGTTTATTGAGGATTCTTCAGAACCTATCTTGTGATAGGTTTCTTTTAAATACTATATAAACATTATGTTTCCTGATATTGTGTATGCTGCTATTTGAAATTTGAATTCTTGGGTGAATCTTAGTAGCGACAGTGTGGGTTCCATAAAAATCTCTTATGTATTCTGCAGTGGCACAGATCAATGTGTTTGTAGGGTCCAAAATAGTGCCAGTCTTTAAAGTAATCTCTTCAATGAAAGTAGAACTACTTTGTGTTGTCATTCTTAATCATGTGAATATTGTTGCAGTTTCATCATTGTCCTGGTTTGAGTGGGAACAGAACTAATTCTGTTCAGTGATTTTACTTTTCAGTTCAGTACTTCTAACTAACAGCACTGTCTGAAATTAGCAGCCTGTTTTCACAGACAGTGTCTGCTGTGAGCAGTGACAACACCCCATGTTTAGAATTAGTACCAAGGATTGGTGTGTAGAACAAGGCCACTGCTGGATCTTGAGTACCACATTGGGGGGTGCAGGAAAGTGAAAGGCCGCACCTGCAGAGAGGAGCGGACAGGGCAGGTCAGCAATGAGGTATTCCAGCCCATATACATCATATTTGGTATAAAGCAGAGGGATCTGGAGTGTCTAGAGTTTTGGTTTTGTTTGCTTGTTTCCTTGCTTGCTTGTTCTCTCTCTCTCTGGGGGCTCTCATGCTCTTCTCCCCTCTTGGACTGCTTTGCCAGCTTTGCTCGGCTTGACTCGGGTCCTCTTTCGGTTCCTTCCTTGGAGCATCCAAGAAGGACTCTGTCCGTTTTGCTTTCAATCCCAATCAGCATGTTCCTGAATCCAGTACCAGAATCCAGCTCCTGAACACAGCTCCTCTCTGTTGTGGGCCCCATTCTGGGACTCCCCCGGTTCCTGCTCCACAACAGCAGTGGTGACGGTGATGTAATTACCATCGGGGGGTTGGGTTCAATACTGGTTTTGTATATATTTGTACATATTCTATTTTAATTATTATTATTCTCATGAAAGCTGGTTTAGTTTCCTTTTCTAATCACTAAGTCTCTCTCCCTTGTTCCCTTTCTCTTCCCCTTTGGGGAGGGAGGGGGGTTAACACAGAGCGTCTGTTATTGGACTAAGGGGCCGCCCTGACCCTAAACCATGACAGATTTATTGGTGCCCAACATGGGGTGATGATCAGAGCTCTGCTAGATTGTCCAAATAGTTCAAATTCCCGTTCGCTCACTTGAGAGAGTATCACTTTTTTTTTTCCTGAGCATCTTTAAGAACTGGAAACTAAACCAGACTGCCTAAATGATGTAATTTCTGAAAGCGGTGTCAGTTTGTGTCTTTTTAACATTTCTTTCTGAGTTAAATGCTGTAGTCTTCCCTTACGTGCCGTATGTATTATGTTATTCATTGCTTATTCTCACTGTTTATCTGAAAGCTCCTGGTTTTGGGTGCTTGGCAAAAGCTGCTGCTTTCCTGTGGTGTTTATCTCTGATTTATGTTGTGCTGAATTGGGCAGCGGGTGCGTCTCTGTACTA
>JANHGN010019625.1:0-18708 GCA_024605025.1 Megaceryle maxima | reverse complement strand
GATTTTGTAACTAGGAATACTTTTGGTTTTATCTCGGGAAGTTATACTGCTCCCCTGTATGCTAATCTGACTCCACCAGATTTTAGAAGTCCATTAAATTGTGAGGATTATGGGCATGGTTATTACCAAAATATCATATTGTTAATATTTTCTAACGTTTTCACTGTGTGGCATCAGATCAGTCATCAGTGCTGTTATAGTGGTCGGGCAGCCACCAAAAGACGTAGAGTGCATGCTGTTTCCCTGCGACGTTCCGTGATATGCTCAGTAGTTATCCAGGCTTCACAAGGTTCTATGATACGCAGGAATTGTGCTGCAACTGTTCAGGGTCCTCAAGCCCCCCCGCAACAAACCCTGCTGTTGTGCCAGCCCCAAACCCAAGCACTGCACCTACTCAGTCTCCGCAGCCCCACACCAACAATCCCTGCTGCTTCAAAAACAAGCACCACAGCTTCTCATACTCCACAAGCTCCCCTCACGAGCCCTGCTGCTGCAGATCCAGTTCTCAAAACAAGCGCGGCTGCTGCTCCAACTCCCACAACAAGCACTGAAACTGTTCCAACTCCAGAAGCAAAGCTGCCAGCTACACAGACAGATACCATGGCCACTCCCACTCAAGCTGCACCTGTACAAGTTGATCCTGTGAGAAAAAGAAAACAAAGAAAACAGCCAAGTCCAGCGATGGAGCAGGGAGAGGGTCCTTCCCAAGCTGAATCAGAGTATGAGTCAGAACCAGATGCAAAGCCTGATGAACTTGCAACTGGAAAGAAGCACCTAATAAAAGCAGATCACCCAGTGTGGTCAAATGATAATGGAGCAGGTCCTTCTAGAGCAAACCCATCAGATGTGGAGTCATCAGATGCAGAGGTTACCACCCACCTTTATGAAGGAGCTAAGAAATATAAGAAAGGACTAGAGCTGTAATGAAGGTGAGCCACTGATCACTTGGCTACTCTGATGCTGGGATACTGGGGCCAAGTCAGTCAAATGGGATGTCAAAGAAGCCAGGCAGTTGGGATCTCTGACCAGAGATGGAGGCATTGATCAAGAGCTTGCAAGAAATAGAAACACCATGAGTCTCTGGAGGCGACTCTTGTAAACTGTAAAATCCAGGTACCCCTATAAGGAGGACATTGAATGCTGCCCTGACCCTAATCCATGACAATCACTTACATTTTAGTCATTAAACTACAGAAGAATTCTTTTAACTGGCAACAGGAATAATGTTTTGATAGTGAAGCTTCAAGCCTCTGGGTTACATCTTAAAAGCTCTTGGCAGAGCAAATGTGATTGATTGACTGCCCTTTATTATTTTTAAGAGCATCCTTAGCTCTCTGCAGTATCTAATAAAGCTTTTTGCCTCTTTAAGAGCAGTGCTAATAGTTCCTTATTACTGGCAGCATTAAAGTGAGGCAATAATTAAACACATACAAAAAGATGAGTGATGTCATTCTAAAATGCTGAGAAAGAAGACATGCAGTATTATATAGCATATTCAGTATGGAAACACATTTTTTTTCTCTTACACGGCATGAGATTTGTTACAGATATTTCTAATGTTACTATGATGCACCTACTATCATTCTTTCATAAGCAGAGTGGTCTGCCTGGACAGTTTTTTCTTCACAGTCAGAGCTGAAAGCATAACAGTTGGGGGTTAGCACTCTTCGGTTCCCGTTTTTCACATGGAAAATTTCCAGATTTTTGATTGTGCTGGCATTTGTCACTGTGGAGAAGAAGAAGAAAAAATTGACCATAATGGTACTATTGGCATAAAAGAGACATCTGCAGTAGTAAAGAATATCCAGTTCTTGGATTCATGTAGCAGACGTTACTGCTTCTGTCTCTGAATCAGATGTTAGTCAATGCACTCAAGCCTGGTCCCTGTAGCACCTCAAAATAACTAGAAACATTGCACAAATGTGACTGAACTCAGCATTTATTCACAGCAGGAGACTTGGACGCTTCCTTCATGGGTAGTCCTCAGTGAGGACTTTAAAAGAGACAACCTCAGAGGATGCATTTATTGATAGGGTTTAGTACAGTAATGAGCTGAGGAGAGGAGCAGTCCTTCTTAGCCCGTTTCATCTTGCCAGGAGCAATCTCAGGATTTGAAACTCAATAGTATGATAATTAAGCTCTAAACCACGTCTGACCATTCTAATTGTATGTCCAGCTATAATGTTTTCTATGAAAAAGGGTTATAGTTCCATACTCCAACCTTTAAACTACCAATAATTTCATTTTCATTCCCCCTTTTTGAAAATAAGGGTACCCTGTGTATTAAGTTTGACTCAAGTTTCTTTACAACAGCAAAAGAATAGTTTCTGGTTTCAAAAGTGTTGTGGTATTTCTTTGGACCTAAGTGAAACTTTTATGCTACTAACTTTCCCAAACCACTTTGGAATTTTTTGTTTGGCTTTGTTTGGTGGTTTTGGATGGATGAATGTTTTGAAATTCCTGGATTTATCTTGGGTGGACTTTCCTCACCACTACTATGCTTGCTGTGAAATGTGGTTTGTTCACATATGCGGCAATGAACAGTTCCACATCTTTACCTGGTATCTTCTATATGAATCTTTCAGTGCATTTAGGAGTGAGTAATCCTTCAAAGTATGTACTATTGTTATAATTTTAGGCAGAGAAGACTGAATCACAGAACTAGGTTTATTTTAATTAAGAGATAGGAGCATAGTGATATCTGTTTTTTCCCTGATTTTGTGACAGGGTATCTTTAGTAACATTGCTAAGCATTGCAAGGTAAATTCTGTCTGCTCTAAAGTCTCTGCACATCATTCTCTAAGCAATGGACAAATTTAAAAACAAAAATGGGAAACTAAATTACTGATGGGTATGGTCAGTGAGTGAATGGAGTTAAACATCAGAGAAAGATAGGATTAGAGTAATTTGTTTGAATCTGGCTGAACTTCTTGCAGCACAGAAGGTAATTTGGATTCCAGATGTACTGGTTGTAGTGTGTAAGAGCCTTTAATTGATGGACCAAGAAATTTGATATCTTGGCTCTCCGGACTTGAGAGTATGCTTTCCTTATGTGGTTACTCGTGTAACTCCACCGATTTCAGATGAGTCATGATTTTGAGGTAACTGTAACTGTGCCATTTTAAGTACTTACTGGTATTGTTGCTGGAAAATGTGAATGAAAAGACTCAAATGCTGGTATGCAAACATTTGTTATTTCCTGAAATACCTTTTTTTTTTTTTTTAATATCAAGTTTAAATCTTAAGATTTTTTTTAAGTCTCAAGTTTAAGTCTTTAAGAGGCTATTGAGTCATTTTTCTTTTTAATAAATCAGTATAGCACCATCGTATTCCTCTATGACAGAACAAAGTAAAATATTTACTAGCTAGGCACTGACTGTGTGGTTGATTATTATGTAATTATGCAGCATAGCCACAGACTCCAGAGAACTGGGGTGATGAGCTTCCTCATATTCAGGATGTTGTTAACAATAAGCAAGATACTTCATTGCTTAAATACTTTGTTTAATGGTTTCTCCATATAAATAACTGACTAGGTGGTAGAGTTCACAGCTTCTCTGATTCCTATGATATTCCATCTCCACTGGTAAAGATTAATACATTTCCAATAGTGGAAGATGTTGCACAGGCATTTTTAGAAACGTGATGCAGACACAGTAGCAAGCAAATAAATAAAAGAATAAATGAACCTCTATGTTATTAAGCTTCTCCTGTTCCTGCCAGACTGGTCTCAATCATAAACAGTAATTTGAACTGTGGTTGGAAGCGGAAGTAAAGTGTGTGGATGAAAAAAACAGCTAATGGCAACAGTTTTATCCCTTTACATACACGTGTCTCACTAACTTCAGACACGTCTAGACTAGATAGATACAGCTGGCCCATGTTTGAGAATTGCCACTACTCCATTAGGATTCCACATCAAAGACTTCCTTGGTACTGTCTTCCCTGATGTGGGCAGCAGAGCCTCATTTCCAGGCTGGTACAGTTCCTACAGTCTAGTTCCCATGTACCTTCCTCACCCCTCCCTTTGTTGCCTGGGAGAAGATGAACTCTGCTTCAGGAACCCATCTGTAAAGTGAGGAGAATAGTATGTTTCTGGTGCTGAAAAGTGATACGAAGATAAATACAGCAGCACTGGAAGGAAGCCAACTGGTAAAAACACAATGAGCCTAAGTGAACCTGACCTAAATCAAATGGGTTTTATTTTGTCTTGCAAGGAAAATGGGTAACACTGGTGCTATGTTGGTGCAGAAACTTAACAGCTGTGGCTGATGCATGTTATTGAAAAGAATCACCAGTAAAGATTCATGTCAGGGTATTTCCCAGTGAACACAGCCCAGCAGTGTCACCAGTTGCTGTGCAAATCTTGTCAAAGGAAAAATGTCAGCCATGAAAAGAGAAGGACCCCTTCTGAGGTGTGGCTGAAGACATGCTGTGCTCCCCCACAACTCTGTGCAACAGACACTTCCTCCTGCAGCTGTCTGGTCCCTCCTCAGAACTAGCAAGTGTCCTGTTGGGAATCTGCTAAGGAATGGTGTGGTGTAATGGAGCAATGCATACTGGGGAGCAGAGAAACCATGCACAGCTGAAAGATTATTTTGAGGGAAGGATGAAGCAACAAGGCTGTGCCTCCTTGACTCATCCTGTGATGATTAGGAATAGAATACTGAGACATCTTTAAAAAAAAGTTGAAGAGGAATAGAAGGAAATACAAGTGTGGGAATCATCCATGCCAGCTTGGGGCTTAAAAGTCATACATCCAAGTCTGAGCTAATCACTGTATACTCCATGTGTAGTCAATGGGAAAAACATAGACACCTTGACAGAGCAGTTCCTCTTTAAAAAAGATGTGTAAAATGGATCAGGTAATGCATAGACGGGGTTTCTCTCCACTGACTAGAAAGAGAGCATAGGATAACAAATTCAGAATAAGCTGTCTAGCATGTAGCTAGGTAGGCTGAATCCTGTTCTTGAAAATGTGTTACTTTTCTTACTCTGGTTAGGGGGAGTAACACCCAAGATCAGTAGAGAGTCAGAGCCAAGAAGAAATACTGAGCTGCAATTTGATTTTCCTTTGGGTTGATCTTTTCCTCTTGCAGCAGCCCAGCACACAACAGAGGACCTGTTCTTTCAGCACTGTATTTACAAGGTCTGTGGATCTATTCTCACGTTGTGCCAGCACTTACAAAGACAAATTACATTTTTTTTTCCCTTCCCTTTGAAGAGATTTGGCAAGCTCCACGGTCTTTTGAAATCAAAGCAACAAGCTGCTGCATTATTCTAAAAAGCCCTCCCTAAAGCCTATGGACCTCCAATATACAGGTGGGAAAATACAGCCCATAGATCAATTTGCTACAGACCTTAGAAGAAATCAGATGCAATTGTGATAGAAATCAATAACCTAGAGATCAATACTTTTTGTGTGTGTGTTCCTGTCTCTTAAAAAGCTGAGCTAGGAATTTACTAATGACAAGTCAAATTATTGGCTGGGCAAATATGTTCTTGGAGGATTAAAATAGTTTGCAGTTCTTGCCAGGCCTGCAATGTCTGACAGCATAACTTCATTAGTATAATGTATTTCTAGGGCAAGAATAATTTGTCTAAATACATTTAAAATGTTTGGATGAAATCATGTGCCTTGCCTTAGACTGCCATCAGAAACAACATCTCAGGCCAAGCCTTTGGTCTTTCACTGGCACCGGAAGAGCGAGGATGGACGCTGCTCCTTTGCCAACGCGGCTGTCCTGGCTCAGAGGGGTGTGAGAACAGTGTGTCCTTTGCATGGCTGGTGAGGAGAGGAGAAGAAGAAGAAGACCAGAGGTCTGTGCTGTGTTTTCCATTTTGGTCATCTGCAGCAAAGCATGAAGTCTGGAATCTTACTGTGTCATTGTGGCCCTGACTGATGTTAATGTGTATGAATACCTCTCCAGTGGCTGGTGTTTCTGGGTGTACCCACAGACCTGATGAACTGAGTGAGTAATAGGAATTCCTAACAATCCAGATCAAGAGAAGATTTGCTGGAGACAGAAAAAATACTTCTTTCCAACCCAATCAAAACTAGAAGACCAAAAACTTGATAATAAAAAAACACACACTCATATTTCATGGCTATGCTTTGATGCCTCGGCCATCCTGACCTGGGCCTGATCTGCATTCCTCTTACTAGGCCTGATCCCCAACCCCACTTGTGGGTAGATATTCTGTCCCAGTCTCAGCTGTCACCATCCCCAGGGAGGTGCCCAATGCCCATGCTGGGGCTGCCTCCAGTGCGCCCCAGCCTGCCCTGCTCCTGGCTGGGGGGTGGGACAAGCCCTGCCTGCTCTACCCTTCCTGCCAGGGCATCCCCTGCAGCTCCCAGCCCTCAGTAGCAGAGGTCACTGGCTGATGCCAGTCCTGTCAGATTTGCACTTGATAACAATGACATAAATAACAACTCTGTAAAATGCAGGAGTTATTTACTTTAAGCACTTTAGCACCTGCTGTTGCTCATTAAGGGATTATCATGCCCCAGATTGTTACTGGCAGTCCAGGGTTCACAGTTTTAGCGCATGGCAGGTGTGTACAAGTTACCTTTCAGTGGTGGGTCCATGAACTTACTCTGTTTTCCCCCTGGCCCACACCCCTTGGCCTTCATATTAAGATCTCACATCTAACTTAAACCAATGCATTTTAGAGATGCGGTGATTAGGAGAAAATTCAACAATTATAGCAACACTGATGTTTTTAATGTTAGATATCAGCTTTTGACACTATCTCATGATTCAGAATAGCAGAGCATTCTCCATTGTTGGCCTGTGTCACCACTATGTGGGCATCACTGCAATTAGTATTTCCTAAAAAGACTAAGAAGAATACAGAGATAGAAGAGATGTGAACTTCTGCTAAAGCCTCTGAAGACGTCTGGCATTTCAGACTGTCCCCCTGGGCTGGCATTTGCTGGTGGGGAGTTATAGGAGATTTCATGGCAGATATTCCAAAAACCTTGGCAAAAATGACTGTCTTGCTCCTCTCAGTAGTCTCCCCTGCCTACTGAATTGCTTTGCTTGTTCTTCTGTTCTCTGGGATCTGCAGCACCATAGCATTTCACAGCACTAGAACCTTATTCTTTCATCTCGTTTTATTAAACTTGATCACTTACGAGCCTGAGATGTAGAAGAGTTCAGTTATTATTTTCTGGCCTGTTAATTCCCCCACACCATCTGTTTCCTAATGCCAGTGCCAGCCACAGCGGTGCCTGCTATGCCCTTTTTGAACTGTCTGTCCTCTCTCCTCTCACCAGCAAAACTTTAATGGGAAATTACCTGAATTTTACTTGAAGTGTACAGCTCTATGGACTACTTGTCTGGTCTCAGGGGACTATCATTTAGGAGCAGTGCCTACAATATTTCTGAGGAAAGAAGGAACAGTCTGTGCCCAAAGATACAGTCAATGGAAAAAAGAACATGCTCACGCTACAGAGGATATGCAACACCCTGCTGCTTTCCCAGTCAAAGCTCTGATCATGTGAAAAAAGAACCCCAATTCCAACAACAAAAAACCACAATAAACTAGCAATCAAACCCCCCCCCCCTAAAATCTAAGTAATATATTTATGTGATGAAAGACAAAACTGCTCCATACAAGCTTTGGCTTGAGTTATTTTGGTGGAAAGTTCAGCATTTCTGTAAAAACGTTGTAGTATCAAACTTCATATAAACTTGAATGTAAAACAGTCATTGGTACAAAGCAGGGGGAGAGGAGGGAGGTTACACTACAAAAGCCTTTAAAAGGTTTACTTAAGAAGTACTTTTGAGGGAGTATTTTAAATCTAACATTGTACTCAGAGGCAAAGAAGATACTTGTGCTACAGAAGAAAAAAAAGACTTTCTGAGGCACAATTTATTTACTTGCAAAGATAAACTTAACAAGTTTAATGGACTGGTTAAATTCTCATATAAAGAAAAAAAAAGAGAGAAAAGATGTTCTGAGGTAAACCTTCACGCTTTTAGTGTTCCTTTTTTGCTGTGGAGTGTAAGCATACCTGAGGTGCTTGCCCAGTGTATCTGTGGAAAGACCATCTAACAGTATTCAGTGGATTCCTGGACCCTTAAAAATAGGGTGAAACAGGAGTTAATATAGAATGTGTTGTTATGGTTTATGTTAAGAGACAGATTTTCAAAGGACTTTCTAGAGTAGATTCAAAGAGAGCCCAGATTACATAGGGCTTGAAAGTTAGGTTCCAGAAAGGGAATCTGCCACTGATGGTCCCTGTACATTGCATGGGAGAACCTAGAATGCAGAGGATGAGATCTGCAGCACTTGGATGCTGAGTGAGGGGAAAGCCTAAGCCAGCTAGTCAGTAGTCCAAACATCAGGACGATGTCCAGGAACAGTGGAGAGCTCTCTTCAACTCTGCTTTATTTTACACAAACCAAGTAGGGAAGCTATTTCTGGGAACAGCTTTTGTTCCAGTTATCACACATCAAATTGTCATGGTTGGAGAAGACCCCTAAGATCACTGCGTACAACCAGAGGGGCCCAGAACTGAAGACAGTACTCAAGCTGTGGCCTCACCAATGCCAAGTACAGAAGCACGATCACTTCCTTGCTCCTGCTGGTCACACCATTTTTGATCCAGGCCAGGATGCCATTGGCTGCCTTGGCCACCTAGGCACACTGCTAGCTCATGTTCAGCTGTCTGTCCACCAGCACCCCCAGGTCCTTTCCTGCTGGGAAGCTTCCCAGCCACTCCTCCCCAAGCCTGTAGCTTTGCCTGAGGTTGTTGTATCCAAAATGCAGAACCCGGCACTTAGCCTTGTTAAACCTCATCCCATTGACCTCAGCCCATTGATCCAACATGCCCAGGTCCCTCTGCAGACCCTTCCTACCCTTAAACACATCAACACTCCCATCCAGTTTGGTGTCATCTGCAAAATTGCTGAGGGTGCCCTTGAACCCCTCTTCCAAATCCTTCTTAAAGATATTGAACAAGACCGGCCCCAAAACTGAGTCCTGGGGAACACCACTGGTGACCAGCTGTCAACTGGATTTAACTCCATTCACCACCACTCTCTGGGTTTGGCCACCCAGCCAGTTTCTAACTCAATGAAGAGTACACCTGTCTAAGCCATGAGCCACCAGCTTCTCTAGAAGAATGCTGTGGGACATGGTGGCAAAGACTTTACTAAAGTCCAGGTAGACAACATCCACAGCCTTTCCCTCATCCACTAGGCGGGTCACCTGGTCATAGAACAAGACCAGGTTGGTTAAGTAGGACCTGCTTTTCCTGAACCCATGCTGGCTGGGCCTGATCCCCTGCCTGTCTTGCACTTGCCATGTGAGCTCACTTAAGATGAAACTGTTCCATAATTTTTCTGGTTGCCAAGGTCAGGCTGATGGGCCTGCAGTTCCCCAGATCCTCATTCCAACCCTTCTTGTAGATGGGCATCATGTTGGCAAGCCTCCAGTCATCTGGGACCTCCCCTGTTAACCAAGATTGTTGATAAACAATGGAGAGACGCCTGACAAGATCCTCTGCCAGCTCCCTCAATACTCTCGGGTGAATGTACAGGTGTCAGGTCACTAACTGCTTCCTCATAGATTATGAGGGGTTGTTCTGCTCTCCATCCATATCTTCTATCTCAGGATGCTGAATTCCCTGTGGGCAGTTGGTGTGAGGAGGCAAAGGCAGCATTAAGTATCTCAGCCTTTTCCTCATTCTTGGTTGTAATGTTCCCCTCCCATATCCAATACAGGATGGACATCCTCCCTGGCTCCCTTTGTATTGTTAATGGATTTGTAAAAACATTTTCTTGTTGTCCCTTATGACAGTGGCCAGATTGAGCTCCAGCTGGGTTTTTGCCTTTTTAATTTTTTCTCTGCATGACCTAATGAGATCCCTGTACTCATCCTGAGGTGCTTGCCCCTTATTCCAAAGGAGGTAAACACCCTTTTTTCCCCAAGTCCCAGCAAAAGCTCCCCATCCAGCCAGGCTGGTCTCTTCCATGCCAGTTCATCTTATGGCACACGGGGACAGCTGCTCCTGTGCTTTTAAGATTTCCTTCTTGAATATCACTCAGCCTTCCTGGACCCCTTTGCCCTTCAGGACCATTTCCTGAGGCACTCTCTCAATCAATGTCCTGAACAGGCTGAAGTCTGCCTTCTGGAAGTCCATGGTGGAGGTTTTGCTAACCCTGCTCCTTACTTTACTAAGGATTGATCATTTCATGGTCACTAAGCCCAAAACGGCCTCCAACCACCACATCTCCCACCAGTCCTTCCCTGTTTGTGAACAGCAGATCTAGCGAGGCTCCTCCCCTGGGGGTGTATTATTGGTCACTTCATGATGCAGTTTAACCAGAAAATCATAATTAAGTGAAAGGAAAAGGTCTCCTTAATAGGAACAATGAAGAGATTTTTCATAACCTCTTCACCCTCTCCCTGGCAAGTCAACTGTTCTAATACATACATCTCTAGGAGTCATGTTCTTAACGGGTTCATTTTTTTCTCTTTGTTGTTGCCTATGAAGCATTACTTTTAATATAACAGGTCAGTCTCTTCTGCTTTTTTACTGACCTTAAACACAGCTGATATTAAAGAGCCTGCGGTTGTGCTTTTGACAATTTTAACAAAGCAGTGATAACAAAAAGTATTCTATGAGCTGATTAGTCAAGCTGGTAACTCTCAGGAAGGATAAGTTTAGGCTTCTTTATGCAGAAATACCAGAAGATTTTCTCACCAAGTATGACACTGTTATGAAATAAGCCTTTTCTTCTCATACTCATCTTGTCTGCAGTTTTAAGCCAGGAATATGGTGAAAGCATTAAAGGTGCTAATAACACAGTTGTACATGAAAGTTACTTTGAGGAACATGGCTCTTAATTGAGTAGTGGAATCACAGACTTGAGAAATGCAGATGGTTTTTGAGAAAAGCTGCTTGAGTTTTCTGGTAGAAAAGGTAGGAAATCAAAGTCATCAGAGAGGATATGTGCCACGTCTACGATTGCAATTTCCCTGGAATAAGGACACTATTTGCTAAGGAAAAAAAATGGAAACGTGCTGATGCTTATTTTTCTAATATATGTATTTTACTTTCAACAGAAAACCTTCAATAAGATATCTGTGGGAAATACTTCATGCCAAAGGTTTTTGATGACTATAATGACTCATTTTCTATTTATGAGTCTTGGTTTTGTCTTTGAATTTTCATGTGGAAGGCACAATTTCAGCTGCTGAAAGTGCTGTTTTCATCACAAAGGAGTATTTCTTTCTGTGAGTACCTATCACCATCACCATTACCAGTGTTCCCAGTGCAATAGTGCACCTGCAGTATGACTACCCACTTGGATGACAAAGCTTGAGGCTAATACATGGCAAACCACAAAAATCTGCAATACCTGTAATTTTGTTCTCAGGTGACAGTTATCTAACTGAAAAGGTATGTTCTTTGATTTATAATATGATAATTTTCTTTCATTTTGCAATATTATGCCTTCAACTATTGTGACTCCACCTATTGTACCTCCAACTACTATCTTCTTCAGGATGCTGGGTGGAAATTGCAGGCAAGCCATACAGCTCTGTGGACAACATCCCATTCATCTGGGCTGAGCTCTTGGGAAAGTAGTTTTGAAAAGAGAAGTGGTTCAGCTAAGAATAGATGATTACTTTTAAATTTGCTTTCTAAAGGCCATTAAGTAATCAAAGTAACTTATTTGATTGGGAAGAATGCTCAGTAGACCTACATAGTGCTGGGTCAGTCTGCGTACTAGTGAACTGAGAGGAGGGAGCTCTGAATCACTGGGTGGAAAGTTCCCAGTGATGACTATGCCTTATTTACTTCAGGATAAGACACTTCATCAGATGAATATTGAACAGCCCTTGCTTTGGCCCACACTACCTCCTGAGGTCATTCTGTAGGTCAATATCTAGCCTAGATGTCTGCAATTCAAATGTGAGACTTACCTTTAAGGCTTCATTTTACTTCGATCATTCTGCATAGGCAATGATGTTAAAATTAGGACACTTGGCTGGGCTGTAGGAGATGATGATGATGTTACAGTGACTCAATTTCTCACTTGTCTGTGGGATAACAACTGTTTCCTGTGGGTGTTGTAAGCACTACAATTCTGTCATGTTCTAGAGGTGTCTCCATCTCAACATGACAGGCATCACCGGTAAAAACCTGAAAATAAGTCTGTGCTTTCTAACTCAGAAAGATGAAACAATAAAATTGAATGAATGGTGGAAATTGTGCACGCCTATATTTTTGTACACCAAAAACTGGGTTTATTTGGGTTTATTGGCTGGTCAACCAGCAAGATGTTATATACAGATTTCTACAATGACTAGTTAGTTTCCTGCAGGCTCCTCAGTCCATGGATTTTTTTTTGCAACACAGCAGACCCCTGATCCTCTTTCTCTGTGACAGCCATTTCTACCAACCTAGACCAAGTGAGTGAAACAGTGACAAGTTAATCAGTATTTTTAATTCTCCCTTCCTGAAGGCTATACTTCTTCTCTGTAGGCAGAAAGAGCTTCCACTGGGTAAAATAGGCCAGTCTACCTTTGCAAGCAAAAGTGGAAAGCCTTACTCTCTTCTGCAACATGCCATGGACATAATTTTTAATAAATGGCTTCAAAATCTGTCACATTCTGCTTCACAAATTCATGGAGAAAGAGGACATTTTATCTTTTTTTTTTTTTTTTTTTTTTTTACTGGCATGAGAATTGGACAAAATCTGCTATTTTGTCCTATCTGGAATGGGTATAGAACATCACTTGCGACTGAATTGTTGCCAAACAGCTTTGTGTTAAAGAGATGAGCCTGATTAAAACTGTTGACTGTACTCTGTACTACGAATATTTTCTTTTCATTCTTCATGACTGTCTCCCCTGATCTGCCTTTCCCCATAAGTTTTCTAGGAAAAAGATGAAATATTTTTTTCAGATTTCATCCAGATAGATGCAGTGAAAGAAGCTTCTTCTTGTTGTCCAACATGGGACGAACAAAAAAAAATTAAAATACAGAACATTTGTATGTTAAAACTGATGAGGAGTAAATGGGAAGTGGTGACAATAACAGGCAAAGTGACTTGACTTTGCAAGTGGTTCTTTCTTGAACAACTTAAAGTAAGAATTTATGCCTTTTAGCCTACTATAGCTGGTTTCACTTTAAATTCTGCAGGCTTCTCAATCTAAGCACAGAGATCCACCCACAGGAAACAGCTTGCAGACTCAGACCTTTAGCTGGAAGAGTTAGCTGACTTATGTCAATCAGCTTGCTGGTATATACTGTCCCTACTCTCTTCTTAAAATAGCGGTAGCTAGTGGAAAATTTATTTTCATGGGGGTGGGGAGGTGATAGGAATAATAAAATGAATTCATAAGCCTAGCTGTGCATCATGAACTATATCTCATGATTCTTCTGTGCATTAGCCATTCACATATGGTGTATGGCTGCAGAGTTCACAGTAAATGCCATTCAAATGGATTTTGACGTTTAAAGGTTGGTAGTACCAGCATTCATTGAGAGAGCATGATTGGGGTGGGGGGGGAAGATAAGTAAAAGTGAGACTCGGAAAGTGAAATTAAGAGAATGATACTGTGATAACTTACCATTTCACTTGCAAGTTGTTTTGAAGATCAGTAGGGAAAGTTTGTCTCACCATTCACTGTGAAAAAAAGTTCTAAAAGTGGCATATAAAGATAAGGGTCTTGCTGAAAAATGACTACAGTACCTATCTGTTAGAGATCAAACAGTCAAAACCCTTTGAAAAGCAGAGGAAACAACAAAAAAAAGATACAATACAGCTCTGTTCTTGCTGCCTTCTGCTTCCTTCTTCAAAGAGCTGGAAAGTGAACTAACCTTGTCTATGGTCCACATTTTCCTTCATTTCTTTGCTTCTCTTTTTTTCCTTTGATTTTTCTCTTTTTGTGTGTGTGTGTGAATCATATAAACTGGTAGTTTTAGAAGAATGTGGTTATTAAGCAAGGAGAAGCAAGTGAGTTGTAAAGGGCCTCTTATTCAGCTTAAAACTCACAGAGCTGTGCTGGCAGAGAGGACTGGGTACGCACACAGTAATGCCATTTGCACAACATAAGGGAAACGAAACATTTTCTTCTAAGCTCTTGTTGTTATAGCAGTTTTATAATAGCCATAGTCACAGCAAAAACCTTCAGGAAGAAATGTAAATGTTTTTCTAAATTTGTTCTGTCACAGAAGAACTGAAAGGCGAAACCAACTTTTCCTTCATTATGGAACAAGTATAGACCGAAAGTACAAAGAGGAGATTAAACTTTTTCTGAAGGCCATTTGTGATTAACACAGAAGTGTGGTTTCTCAACTTCATGCTGTCCAGGTTCTTATGTCTGTAAGTCACTATTTCACATCTACTTTTCCACACCATCCAGCTCACTTGAGAATCTGCCTTTGACACATTGTTAAAATGAATCCCCAAGCTGGATTTTTAAAAAGCTGACATTTAGCTAGATGGAAACTGCATGACTGTAATGATAATACACACTCTTTCTCCCCCAGCTTTTGGAAGGGTGAAAGGAGAGGTCTGTCTTCTTTCAATGCATTTTCAAACTTCTAGTAATCAGTTAGCAAGAAAGGTACCCCCTGAACAAAACACCATGACTGCCACCACAATGCTCCTTACAGAACTGCCACGTAAATCAGCAGAGTTGATTCGAAACTTTATCACATTTCAGCAGGGAAAAGAGGTAATGCATCTGAAATAACATCCAATATGCAAGACTTCTAAGAAAAAAAAGAAAATAAATCACAGTGAAAGGTGCCCCACTGATAGATTGTGATTTGTCACTGCGTTATGGAGCACATAAAATGGAGGATACAGTCTTTTCAAACTCATAATCGATACGGTTGTTAATTTTATGAAGTTTCTAAATGCTGGTTTTACAATCCCATTATTTAATAATGAAAAGAGTAAAAAAGCAAACAGTACAGATGAATGTTGCAATGTTCTTGACTGCCTTGTAAAAGACACAGCAGAGGAAGCAGTATTTTAAAGTTGATTTAACTTTAAAAATACGGATCATGCTGAGTAGGGGAAAAAGCAGTAAAATACATGGAAGCTAAGTAAAAGAGGAGGAATAAGAAATTCTGGAGTGAATGTTTACCTTTATTTAAAACTCCACTCTCATAGAAAGCCAGAGCATGTGCAGTGAAAGGGGACTGTGTTCCTTGGGAAGAGCTCGTGCTGCTTTCGTCCTGCCAGAAGAAGCCAAGATAGTGAGTGCTGCTAATGCAACTACTGCAACATAGCTTGCTTTTAAGGGGGATATAGTTTCTTCTAATTATTTTAAATAGAGAACAAATTATTTCCATGAACAGCAGGTTGATTTCCTGCAGCAAATAAAGGGGGAATATGATGTTATATTAATTCTTCAGGCATATATTCAAGATGGGATTTCTCAGGCACTATGATCTTCTTTGAGAATGGCTTACAGTACTGTACACCCTGCCTAACTATTTTTCTTTTCCCTGTAGTCACACTGCAAAAACACTTCAAAGCAATGAAAGGACTCATAAGAGGCATCTAATGCATGGACGTCCATCACCACCAGCCCATATCATGGCACAGGAGGTGTTCCTGACAGATGTGGGTCCTTCAGGACCTCTATCTCAGTTAGTCGTCTTCACTGCTGACTGTCATTACACCAGGTGTATGTAACATGATCAAGAGGAGGAACTTGGCAAATATATAACCTGTCCCTTGTCAGGAGTAATTTTTCTTAGTCTTACAAGAACCTGGGTCATTGGTCTTCTGAGTGCTGTTTGTGCAGCTATACATGTCATTATAAAGGCACCAAGTATATGTAGATCTATCAGAGATGTGCTCTGAGACTAAGTCGCTTAAAACCCTGCTGTGAGTTACCTGGAAGTACTCCCACGAGCAGCTGTGACTGTTGTATATTTATATATGTGCAGTGTTCTCCAGAAACTGGGGCCAGACTTCTGTCTTGGCATATCTATCACCTTCCCTAACAAGCTGGAACACACGCTAGAACACATCTCTCAGAAATTTAGTAAAAATGACCATACAGAAGCCACTAAAGGAGACTTTTCACTCATCACAGCTGCCAAAGGAGCCATGTGCCAACAAGAGAGGCAGTGTGAGACTGCAGCAGGTCATTAGCAATACCCCCAGTCAAAGAAATTATGATTTGCCATGCTACTTCATGAGACTCAAACCAGGCTTGCCTTAATTTTCCCCTTGTTTTCCATTCACAAACAAGGAGGAGCAATTAAATTTAAAGATGCTTTGAACACTGGTGTGGGCTGTCAGTTGTCCTGAGGATCTTGCTCAGGACCTTGGAAGGGCTGGCTTATAGGAAGCCTTTTTTTCTTCACACAGGTGCCTATCTTCACTTTCCCATCAGCTCAGCCAGCCAGCCTGCGGCAGAGCAATGTGGGAATAGAGAGGAGAACAGCAGTTGCAGTTAGACCACAAGTTCCTCTTTCCACTGGGGGTGGATGGGTGCAGTTCTTCACACCAAAATCCCACTTTCCTCAATGACTGTCTTAAGTTCAGGCCTCACTCTTTCACAGGTGGCTTTTAAAGCCCAGAGAAATACAAAGCAGAATCTTCTTGTTTCTCTAGATTTGCAAATTGAGCTTTACTGAGACAGAGGTTTTCTTGAGAGAAGGCACTCTGTGACAATGCACAGTTGTCGGGGATATGTCAAAACAAAATCTGACTGCTCATGGTTTGTTTCCTTTTATTTTTTTCTCCTTTTTTTTTTTTTTAATTTTAAGCAGAGATGCACCATACTCAGCACTGTGTGGAGGTTCATTGTATGGTTTATGGTTCAGGATATGGAGGGAATGCTACTTCGCACTGATGCAAGGTCTGCTCATCACTCATAGGCAAATACCTTGCTGGTCTGAAAATAATGGTTCCCAGCTTTTGCTAGTGTAAGAAAGGGAGGAGAAACACTGCTTGGGACACGCATCTGGAAAAAAATAAGGAAGAAAAAAAATTGTTTGTGCATGTACAAGAATGGAGGGGTTCTGGATCAACTACATCAAAATGCTGTCAGATTTCCATCTGCCAGGCCATAGGGACCTATACTAAGAGCAGCAGACAAGGAAGGTAACTATTCTGTTGTTCCGTAGACTTTTCTTGACTAAATCTTGTTACATGAAATCATGTTTCGTATATTATTTTGATGAACTCCAGAAATCTTAGAAAGTGTTAGAAAATCTGTGTTATTTACTTTGGCTGTTGTGTTTTGGCTTGTTTTGTTTTGTTTTGTTTTACGGTGTTTTTTGTTGTTGTTGTTTGTTTTTGGGGTTTTTGGTTTGTCTGGTTTTGGTTTGATTTGGTTTGGTTTGGTTTTCTTTTGTGGGTTTTTTGTTTGTTTGGGGTTTTTTTTGTTTTTTTTTGCTTTCCTATATTCAGGATATTATCCAAATTATCAGCTTGTTAGAGAAATGATCCCTCCTTAAATTGGGAGAATAGTCTTCAGATTCCATCTCAAGACAAGAAATAGAAACTGATTCAGTTTTTCATTGAAATTTCCCTCTCACCTTTGAATATAAAAAAATCCCTCATTTGAGTGCCTAAATGGACATAAGTCTGTGTAAGGATGTGTGGAATGAAAGGCTACATGGAAGGTGAAAGACATAGGGCAAGCAAAGGCTGTGTAGCTACCTTGGTGTTGTGGGGATAGCTGGTTGATGGTTATTCAGTGTAAAAAAAAATATGATGGTGAGAGGTTTGAAGTAATAAACCACTCCAAGATAAACAAATCCTAAAAAACCTAAAGAATCCCAAAGAGATAACAGAGACAATCCTGAATACCTGAGTGCTCAGAGCACTGATGGAGCCACTCAAGACCTTGAAGTGTTCCAGTCAGCACTTTGTAACTGATAAGAAGGGGTAGAGAATAGGTTTAACATGGGTCTCATGGGAAAGAGTAAACTTATATTGTGATATCTGGGGGAGCTTGCGGTTGTATAAAACTTTTTATGGGTTGATGGAAAGGGATTGTGGAAAATTGTGAAACTTATTATGGGATGTTTAAGGGAAGGTGCAATGCTGAGGAAGGGAAGGATATGGAAGGAAAAAGTACGTGAAAATGTTAAGGAGAGGTGTATAATAAGGGCCAGCTATGTTCTAATAAATTGTTGGTCATATCCTTGTCTGGCCAAGCCTAACAGATGATCACTGCATTCTCTACTGTCTTCTTATTAAACACTATTTATAACTATTTTCCAGACTGAGGGTGCTCTCTATTCTGTTGTTTTATGTTTGTGTGTGTGAGACACCAGGGAACTACAAGCCAGAATAGGATGAGAGGTCTGGGAGCCAGCCGCGGGGAAAACCCTAGGTGTGGGGACGAGGCACTGGGAGCCTGGGGGTCTGAGAGGTGGCTACTGGAGGGACCATAGGTCCAGATTTGTGTTTGTGCTAGTCTGGGTGTGGCAAACTTTGAGCATGAGCCTAGTTAGCTGGCAAGTAAGAACAGGATCAGTCGACAGAGCACGAAGCAGCAGCAACAGCAGCGGTAAATCCTCTAAGCCGATGGGTAGGTTAAGGCAGAAAGGGGAATCCCCGCGGCAAGGGTCTCCAAAAAAAGGTCTCTCTCCTGCGGTGAGACCCGGCAGGAGCCAGCATCTCTCCCGTGAGCAAGGCTGAAAGAGTGACATGGCTGAGAACACTACCGGTACAGCCGCGGGCTTTTTAAACGTGGCCAAAC
>JANHGN010019624.1:0-36614 GCA_024605025.1 Megaceryle maxima | reverse complement strand
AGAAAAAGAAAAAGAAAAAGAAAAAGAAAAAGAAAAAGAAAAAGAAAAAGAAAAAGAAAAAGAAAGAGAAAAAGAAAGAAAAAGAAAAAGGAAAAGAAAAAGAAAGAGAAAAAGAAAAAGAAAAAGGAAAAGAAAAAGAAAAAGAAGAAAAAAGAAAAAGAAGAAAAAAAGAAAAAGAAAAAGGACAAAAAAAATGTAAACAAACCAACCAACCAACCAAAACCCCAACAACCAAACAGGTATTTGGATGAAATTTCTTCTTGTAAATTCAAAATAAGTATGAAACTGTGTTGTAACTTCTGTAGAGTCTGCAGTTTGCAATAGAAACTCTAAATACAAAGTATACCAGACAAAACTGTAAAGACATGCCAGCTGGGTTATTTGGAAAACTTTAGATGTCCAATCTAAAGAAGAAAAAGTCCTGAAAACATAATATATTACATATAGGTTTAGGTTAATACTACGAATGTGAAACTGCAAAGTTTCATTTCCAAATATCATTTAGTAACCTATATTGTAAGTATAGACTGTGTGGGCCCTGTTCTGTGAAAAGTTCATGTTGTGTTGTCACTTCTACTAGCCACAGAAGAAGTGAATATGAATATGTATAATCTATCTTCAGCTTCTTAAAGTGATGTAGTAAAATATGCTGGGGTGACGCCAAAAAAAAAAAAAAAAAGAAGGGCAAACTCATTTATAAATCCTAGTTCAGTACATACATGGAAACATTAACAGATCCTTTAGTATTAAAAAAAAAATAAATAATTAGAACATCCAGAACTTTTTTAGTATTATCTAAATCTCAAGTAGTGTAAGGTCATAAACATAATCTGTGCCTTTTACACATAATCATTTTGAACGATCAAAGAGTAATTAAAAGTATGAGATGGTAGAGATGGTACTTGAGTTAATGTGCAGAGTCTATAATGGATTTCTAAATGCATGTAAATGTCAACAAATACTCATTCTGCAGTTGTTGCATCTTAAATATCCATAACATAATCTATTTAATTAAATCAATGCACTTCAAAATGAGAGTTCCTGGCATTTTCTTTCTGTCTTGGAACCATTTATATATGTAGAGAAAAAAATAGTCTGTATTAGGTACTGGAAAATGTGCCAGTTACAAAATCTCTGCCTAATTAGAATGATACAAAAGTCTATAGAAAGAAAAGTGTTTGGATACCATGGCTATGGTAAAGTATCAGAAACTTACATGAACTTTCAAAGAGCCTAGGGTGAGAAATGAACATAGACTGTATGCACTGGGACAAAATCAGCTGCAGAGGTCTTTCTCTTGGATCTGTAAAATTTTTGTTAAGTAGGGATGAAATATTTTTATATCTTGGTGACTGAATATTTTACATTCTAACACATATCACCTGAAAGAGAGCAGAGGAGCAACATTTTTCAAATAAACAGATATATTTCTACATGCTTCTGCAGCACAATGTGTTAAAGCTGTTAAAATCCTTACAAATTAATTCTGGAGGGTTTTTTTCCCCTGAAAATTCATGTTTGCAAATACTCTACCTAATTTCAAAAATTTAAAAAAAAAAAATGTTGTGCAATGTTTTTTACATGAGTTACTTCAGAAGAGGTAATTTCAACAGTTTTCAGAAAGAGAAAAAAATCAGAAGCAAGCTAAGAATAAACTTTGATCTCAAGGGCATACACATGTCTGGAAGTGTCTAATGTTTAAAAAAAACAAACCCAACATTACATAAGGATTTACTTTTTAACAACAATACAAAAAGTATGGATTAGGATCATACTTGTATATTTATGTTGCTTTTATTTCATACTTAGACTGTTATAGCTTATATTTTCATAAATTTAACAGCAAATTAACAATAAGGATTCTAAAGGATTTTAAATTTGAATTGAAGGAAGAAGGAGCTTGCAAGAAAGGTCAGTCCATCACCTGAGGTTTCTAAGTGCAGGTCATCTGCCTGACTTGAGAAACTGCTTATCAGTAAGACAATTAGTTGGGTAATAAAGCAGTGGTTGCCCTTGTCTCATACTCATTAGCTGCAGCTTCTCTCTCCTAAAAGAGAGTCCTAAACTGGAAATAATTATTTTTCATCCAACATGAGGTCAAAGTAGGCAAGAACACCAGGGGAAAAGAACACTGGCAATTCTGTTTAAGTGTCCTGAGATTTCAGACAGGAAATTTTGCTTTGTGGGAAAATTCTGATAATTACAGCAGTGAGAAGAAACTGTATATAACACCTTTCTACTCATGTAAAAACTGGAAAAGAGGAAATGATTACTAAGGTAAGTACATTGAAGGGCATTCATCACTACAAACCAACAGGAGTTTTTCTGTGAAAACCAAGAATGTTCAAACTTTTGGAACAAATCCCAGGTAAAACTTAGTAAAACCAACTACATATACATATAATGGCAAAGACTATTTATAATGGCTTTACAGAAATTAATATTTAAACAAAAGTTAGAGAAAAAGTTGAGGTTGAGGTGGCAAAGAAGATAAAGAAGTTCTGTCCATCAAGCCTCTGCATTGACAAATTCATGGAAATTCTGTGTTCCCACTAAGGTGTCAGAAATAATGCTTCAAATATGATCATCTGTAATATTAAAGTAACATAATATTTAGGCAAGCACTTCTGAGATTATGAATTTAGCTGAAATATGCCTGAAAATTTCAATCATATACTACATCTAGGATGAGGGCTGTTCTAGTGGGACCTCACCCGGAGTACTATGTCCAGTTCTGGAGTCCTCAGCACAAGAACATGAACCTATTGGAGTTGGTCCAGAGTAGGACCACAAAAATGAACAGAGGGCTGGAACACCACTCCTATGAAAAAGGCTGAGAGAGTTGGGGTTGTTCAGTCTGGCCTCTTGGAAGACCATATAGTAGCTTTTCAGTATTTTACGTGGACCAATAAGAAAGATGGAGATAATCTTTTCATCATAGCCTGCTGTGACAGGTAATAGTTTTAAACTGAAAGTAGGTAGATTCAGACTAGATATTAGGCCCTGATCACTGCAAGACAGTTGGAATAGATGACCTTTAAAGGTCCCTTCCAACCTAAATCTACAATTCTATGATTCCATGATTCTATGAATCTATGATCCTAACATTATATGATTCAGTGATCAGCAGATAAGAAAACAATACACTTAAGAAGCATACCTAGTTGATGTCATTGAAAAATACTGCTTTCATATTCTAAAGATATAATTTCAATGCAAATGGAAAACAACATATACTTATGGACATCTTTGGTGACCTCTGCTAGCCCTTCTTTCTTACCTTCAAAGCAAAACTTCATTTTAAACTTTATAACTGGAGATGCTAAAAAGCAGATCTATTCTTCATAGCAGATGTGAATTACAACAAGAAAACCTAGTGGCTTTATTTCAGATGACAATCTCTGACCCATACACAAAAAAAATAATCCAGAAGTCCTTCAACAGATTATATCTGGCAATCATCAGAACTAAATAAAAATAACTTTTCACATATTCTAATATCATATACCACATCTCATTTTACCTTAATTGAAAATGAGAAACAGTTAACATCTTTCTTTTTTCTAATCCCATGCACAGAGGGATAATTCAGTGATTTAAGGATGATAAATTATGTAGATCTTGGAAACTAAATAAAATATTTTTATTTTTAATTGTTCAGAGAGCTATTTTTTTTTTATTTTTAAATGTTGTTCATGTTTATTTTTACAATACACAATTCAGTTAGAAGCCTGGCCTTAATTCCAAGTGGTTTTGGGGAACACAGTTAAATAATCATGGGCTATTCAATCTGAACTTCTATGACAGCATGCCATTCCTGTGCTACTTGTGATTTCTTCTCTTCCCAGTTTAATTCTTGCAGCCTTCTTCTTATCAATGCAAGCTACTTCCATATTCTCCCCATGTTTCTTGGAGAGCTTGTCTCCTCTCTATCATACACTGTGCTGGGAGGTGCTAGGTGGGGTTTTGGTAGTAGGGGATGGGGCTACTGTCACGGCTCCTTGGACGAAGCTTTGAGAAAATCCTCCAGCTCCAGGTTGTACCTGCCTCTGGCCAAGTCCAAGACAATCAGCATGCCTGAGATAATATATTTAAGAGGGGAAAGCCTGTTGGTCAGATTCCTTTTGTGTTGGGAGCTCTTTTGTGTTGGAGGAGAGTGGGACTTGAGAGAAACGATCATGTGGACTCCCAGGTCAGTGAAGATGGAGTGGAAGAGGCACACCAGAGCAGCCATTCCCCTTTGGCCTGTGGTGAGATGACAGGCTGAGCCTTTGCAGCCTTTAGAGATCAACAGGAGGGAAGAATCCCATCTGCAGCCCATGGAGGACCCTATGCTGGAGCAGGGGACTGCTCCCAAAGAAGGATGAGACTCCAGCCTGTGCTGGAGCAGTCTGTCACTGGGCCCTGACACTGTACAAGCACTGATCAGCATTAGCTGAAGAAAAATTGCAGACAAACCCAGTACAGATGGACAAAGTGTTTACCTTCAGCCTAACGCAGGACTGCTGAGAGTGCTAATTACAGAAAAAAATATTTTGGAGTGATCATTCACAGACTCACATAAAATCTAGAGCTGTCTGAAGATTTATATCTTCAAAAATTTGGGAAGACTTTCCTGAGATAGACAAAACATAAAACTGTGGCACAGACATCATCCTCTCCATGTGATAATATAACTTTTCAAATAAAAGGTTAATACAATACTTATATTCACCAAATATAATGGTTTTCATTCTTTCTAAGAAAAAAAAAAAAACACCTAGAAAAAATATTTGGCACCTACTCTGTTTACCTAAGTTAAATTCAATAATTTCATAGATGATTTATAAAGTCTTTTCATGAAAAGTGGAAAAGGACTTTAAGCACAGCTTTAAGATTGTGGCCAGATTATGTAAGTATTGAATATACTGGAAGCAGAAGACAGTTTCCTTTTCTGGGGAGAGGGAGGGAAGACACTATGATGTGACTGTGTTATTAAGAAGGATATCATAATACTTGTACCCGAGTGAAATTAATTAAAATTTCTAACAAGCCTTTCTTTTCACATTTATTAAATTTTTACTTTGCAATTTTGCAACTTTGACTTTCTTTTAGAATAGATTTTTCTATGCATGCAGTACATTTTACATTAATTTGGGATTAGTCACATAATTATACTGCTCGTAAAATGACTGGTGAATATATAAATAAGACATATTCTTTTAATGATTTATACCTTTTGTTTATTTTAATTTAATTTTGTCTTACATTTTTACTGCGGTGTGTGAACATTCTCTTTGTAACAGATCTTATAAACCAATTAGTTACTGAAAGGAAACTGCAAGAGCTTCTTTTCATTACTGGATTGTTCTGCTCAACTGACACTATACAGCCTGAGGCAAAGGCACTATACTTCTGAATTTGAGTCTGTTTGTGTGCTAGGATAATTGAAGGACTTTGCAGTTTCAGAACGTTGTTTTCACTGACATTCTTTTAACATTTTCCATTACTGTAGAATAGGAAATGAACGAAATTAAATTTCAGTTCAGGATTCTTTTAAATTAATTTCCAGGTTTAAGCCATTTATATAAATTTATATTATGCTAACTCAGATTCACCTTCCATGCACTAACTTTCACTATCCTTTGGAAGATGAAGAGGTAGAGAATGTTTATAACAAAGAACTTAAACTGAAAATAAGAATTAAGGGTCTGAATCCTGCCCACTCTGCTGGCACCACCCTCAGGACGCTTTCTGAGGACATGGCCAGATGGTATCATGAATATAGACACCAATTTTTAGGCAATATGATAAAAAATGAGTTTTGAGAGTTCCATATGGTACTGTGAGGGACTGAGTCTTTTCTTCTCAACTGTGTGGGAACTTTTAAAGAGAAAACAAGGATTGACAAGTATTTGAACAGGACGCGCAGACAATGCCTTCTTTGTTGCAGTTTCTCTTTTGGGATAAGAAGATTGTTTTAAGCATTTTACTTTATGAATTTCGGACATGTATATAAAATGGCAATGTCTGAAAAAGATAACCAATTACATAGCTACTGGAAAACAGAAATTGTGAAAGTAATTTTTGCATGGACATCCATGTGCAGCAAATGACACAAGTAACATTACTGTACAATTTATCTTCACAGGAGTTAAGAGTGATCACTGTGGATGTACAGTATAGTGCTGATTACCCTGTGATCTGTGCAACTCCATACAGATCACAGAGACACAGTAATCAGCATTCTGCAGTACTCAGGACATTAGAAAACACTAGTGTATGATGTATAAGAAAGCATGAATGGACTGGTTTTGTTTTTCCTCTAGCTAAGAGAAGTGATACTATGTTCAAGGAATGAAGATTAAACTGTAGCAAGGAAGCACTTGTGACACAAGTGAGAGTTAGTTCAGTTCTCCACAAGATGAGTGAAAACAGCTACTGTTAAAATTCCCCTTGTGTCAAGACAGTGTTAAGGGAGCATTTGGACACTGTAGGGAGACTGCCCGTTTGTTATTCAGAGGCTGTACTGCATTGCTCTGTATTTAAAGTTGCAGCCTGTTACTTTCACCAGACAGCTGTGTTTTGCTTTTACTGCCTGTCACTGTGTAGCATCAATAACATTTCATTTTAATTTGAAAGTCAATTTAACCTTAAATGCTACTGACATGACAGCAAAAAGCACTGGCATTTTTATACTAGACCAGTGAATGAGAAAGGTAGGTCCAGCTGTGGGAATACCTATGGCTACATCTCCTCGTGTCCACAAAAAGCAGAGCTGTCTCAGGGATGAAAGTACTAATTGGACAGGAGGAGAAAAGAAAAGAAAAGAAAAAATATATAATTGAAATTATGAAAGAACTGACTTTTTCTCAACTTGAGAAAAAAAAAAAAAAAAAAAAAAAAGAACTGTCACACGAGTCAGTTTTTTCTATACCTTGTATAAACTTATTTTTTACATCCAGATCTCTATTGTCCTCTAGTCTTAGGGAATTAAAGCCATCTTAAAAGTCCTTTTTTGTTCCTTGAATTTTAAATACTCTTCCAATGATGGTTAAAAAGAAAAATATACTGGGGAGAGGGAGAAAGAAAAACTTAGCTGTTTTTGGAAGCTCTGAGAGGAGTAAGAAGTAACATAGAGGAGAATTTGTACAACTTAATTGGCTTTATTCAATAGTCTAAAATAATCCACTAACTTCTTATATTGGAAGACTGTAACTTCCTATCTCATTGGTATATAAAAGACATTTAAGATGGAATAATCCATTAAAACTGAGATCATCCTCTGGTAAAAAATCCAGTTCCATTGAGTTTATGTTGTCATTTCATCAGCACTGAGATATGAATGTTCACAGTCATTCCCTCTGACGTCAGTGTAAAGGTACTACAAGTGAAAACAGATACTTTCTCTTATTTACACATATGTGTTATTGTCTAATACATTTCCACCCTATTCTTAAGGAAGCAACTTTATATAAATTTGTTTTACAGGAAGTGGACAAGTTTTCTTTTTTGTACTTCTTGCTGTTTCCTACTCTGGTATGTTACTGTCTTCATTTTTCTGAAGCAGTTTCTGTAAGTACAACCAGTATAATTTCAATCAAAAATGAAAATATTTCTTAGTTTCTCAAAAAAGTTGAGAAAGAGTACAGATTTTCTCGTAATTATTTCCAGTAAAAAATTCTGTCTATTCATTGTATTAAATCAATTTCCTTGAAACTATCTTGTAGTTACAGATCTAATAATAAAATTACTGTAATTTCTAGCTTCCATTTAGTTAATGCTCTTACTTGAAGCAATTTCCTGTATAGTACATTTCATTAGAACTTGAATTCCTTATCAATATCTGCTTATATTCTGATTACTGCGATTTATACAAATCACTTATAGATTATGAGTTTATAGAATTTTGGTTTATTATGTCAGTAATGAGATTCTGAAAATGAAAATAAAAGTTTCTTTGTCCACATTTCTATTCTCATAGACCATTAGCTGTTTTTTTCTGTTGTATTTGTAGCTTTAATATCCACAGAATTCACGATGTTAAAAAAGATGTAAAGGTAGTTGTACAGAACTGAAATAGCAACCTTTTAAGTTAGTCTTTTTAATAACATGTTGTAATGGTTCTAAAATTCAAACTTCAAAGCTGCACTAATCTTAATTTCAATAGCATTAATGGGAAGAGAAGTAGTACAAAGACCAACAATTAAGGACAGTTGATGTATTCCTTACAGAATCACAGAATCACAGATCCCTTACAGAATCACATTTAGGTTGGAAAAGACCCTTGGGATCATTGTGTCCAACCATTCACCCTACTCTACAAGTTCTCCCCAAGACCATCTCCCCCAACACTACATCTAAGCAATACTTAAACACATCCAGGGATGGCGACTCAACCACCTCCCTGGGCAGCCTATTCCAATATCTCACCACTCTTTCCGTGAAGAAATTTTTCCTAGTGTCCAGTCTAAACCTACCTTGTTTCAGCTTGAAGCCATTCCCTCTGGTTCTATTGCTAATTACCCAAGAGAAGAGACCAGCACCAACCTCTCTACAATGTCCTTTCAGGCAGTTGTAGAGTGATGAGGTCTCCCGTCAGCCTCCTCTTCCCTAAACTAAACAGACCTAGCTCCTTCAAACAGTCCTTATATGATCTATTCTCCAGTCCTCTGACCAGCTTCATTGCCCTCCTCTGCACCCACTCCAGCACCTCGATATCCTTTGTTACTAAGTTTCCCTCTGCATACAATAAAGGATGGAGATTTCCCCTAATTCTCCTGTTGTTGTTAATGAAATTATAGAAATATTTTTTATTATCCTTAGCAGCCATAGCTAGGTTGAGGTCTAGCTGTACTTTCGCCCTCCTAATCCTCTCCCTGCATTGCTTCACTACATCTTTGTAGTCTACATGAGAGACCTGTCCTCTCTTCCAATAGTCATAGACGCTCCTTTTGTTCTTGAGGTCCAGCCAAAGGTCCCTATTTGGCCAGGCCAGTCTCTTTCCCCACCTGCTTGTTTTTCGGCAGGTAGGGACAGCCTGCTCCTGCACCTATAAGACTTCGCTCTTGAAGTATGTCCAGCCTTGCTGGACTCCTGTATCCTTCAGTACATCCTCCCAAGGGACTTTGTCAATCAGTCTCCTGAACAGGTCAAAGTTTGCCCTCCAGAAGTTTAAGGAGGCAGTTTTACTAACCCCTCTCCTTGTTTCCCTAAGGATAAAAGCTCAATCATCTCATGATCATTATGCCCTATATGGCTTCCAACCTTTACTTTCCCCACAAGTTCTTCGCTGTTCACAAGGAGTGGGTCCAGGAGGGCACCTTCCCTGGTTGGCTCATTTATCAGCTGCATGAAAAAGTTGTCCTCCACACATTACAGAAACCTCTTGGATTGTTCCTTCTCTGCTGTGTTGTGTTCCCAGCAGATATCTGTGAGGTTAAAGTCCCCACAAGCACAACAGCAAGTGACTGTGAGATTTCTCTCAAATGCTTATAGAAAGCTTTATCCATCTCACTACTTTGACTGGGGGGTATATAGCAGACTCCCACAACTATATCAGCTTTATTAACCCTTAACCTAATCCAAACCGACTCAACCCCGTCATCGCTATACTTGATTTCTGAGGTCTTGTGACATCCTCTAACATATAGAGCCACTCCATCACCCCTCCTTCCCTGTCTGTCCCTCCTGAAGAGCTTGTAGCCTTCAAATGTGGCACTCCAGTCATGTGTGGCATCCCACCACATTTCTGTGATAGCCACTATGTCATAGTTTTCTTTGTGCATCATGGCTTCAAGCTCCCCGTTTGTTGCTCATACTGCGTGCATTGGCATAAATGCACTTCAGATGAGTCAATGATACCAATATCTTTTTTGTGAGTGTGTGCCCCATTTCCTTCCAAACCCCTCTCAGATGCTTCCATGATTTCTAAATTTCTAGCTTTTGTCTCAAATAAAGTAGCAGAGCAAGAGTCTACACCAGTCAACCAGCCTTTTAGCCTTGGCATCCTCCCCTTGGGCTTATTCCTACCTTGTCCGTTTATCTCCCCTCCCCCCTTCATATCTAGTTTAAAGCCCTATCAATCAACCCTGCAATCTCCTGCCCAAAGACTCTCCTCCCCCTTTTGGAAAGATGCCCCCCTTGAGATGCCAGCAAGTCTGGTGCTGTATAAGCCATCCCATTGTCAAAGAACCCAAAATTGTTATGGTGACACCAGATACGAAGACATAAATTAATAGACTATATGCATCTTTCAGTTATCGTGTCTCTACCTGAAAATGGAAAAAAAGAAAAGAATATAACCTGTGCTCCAGATCCTCCCACCATCTGTCCCAGGGCTTTAAAGGCATTTTCACTTTATAGGCAGTGAAAACTCAGCAATCAGATCGGAAATAATGAGAACTGATTTACTACTAAATTTATTTCACAATCACTTCTCCTTTCTTTTTCTACTAGTCTTATGATATTTATTATTCAATTTCATCCACTCCAGCATATATAGTTCTCATTTCCTTTTTGTCTTTATTTTAGTAATTTGAATGTATCTGGCATTATATTTCAATCTGAAAAGTCAATACGTAAACTGCAGAGTAATCTTTCAGGCAAGTTAATTCCAGCTGTAAACTACAGCTTGATTAATCCAAACAGATAATTATAATTTTGTGCTTAATGTATTTGTCAAACGCAAAATGGACACATTTGTTTAGTAACTGCACTGAACTGCACCAAAAAGTCCAATCCCATCAAATAATGAGTAAAAATTTCTAGTATATCTAATATTTAAAGTATTGCCAGGATTGGGCTCTTGTATAAAAAGAATGGGAGTCAGCACTGAAGCAAATTTTCACAATATTCCAAAAGAATGAATCATCATTTTATAAGTGGTGAAAACTCCCACACATAAGTGTTTGCAAACAGCATAGAATATGCTTTCTTGTTACAGGTGAAGGAAATCTGATTAGATATTCATTATCTCAAAATGTATTATTTTGATTTTGGCTTCCTGAAGCCAAATGTGAAAAGTAAGGAATCAGACTGTATTTACAAATTACTGTCTCATATAAAAGCAAGCTGGTGGAAAACTCATTACAGATAATAATTTCAACATGAACTGCTGCAAATTTTTTACAGATGTTATACTAAATGAGGGATTTGGCAACAAACCAACAACAAAACAAACAAAAAACACACACAGAAAAAAAAGCAAACACAAACAAAAGAACAACCAAACAAACAAAAAAAAGAAAAATGTTATGAAGACACAGGAAAGCAAGTTTTGCCTCTACACAGTATTGCTAGGATTACTGTTAGAAGACTGTGTCAAATTCTGTCTACACACTTCAGAAAATTTGAAAATGCTTGGAAGAATACAACGCAGAGATTCAAAAATAATCAAACAGCCAGGAAAAAAAACCTTAAGATGTGAATTATCATATGTTAACTTACATAGAAAATCTGGTATGGGATAGCAAATCCTACTAGAATTGTGAACTGAATTGTAACAAAATGAAGCTATTGGATGCAGAAACTAAGCAAAATTCCATCTTTAAATAAAATGGTATTTTAGAAGATAGGTGGAACTGATCTCTGCGGCAGGGTTTGAATGGAGCTGATTCAAATCCCTTGAAATCAAAGACATTAACATATTAATTTTTTAAACAAATATTTTGTTCCTTCTTTCAAAGGAAAAATTCTATACTCTCAATGGACAAATCATAGTATATTTGCCTGAAGGTTCTTTCTGGATTCTGAAATATAAAATAAGAGAATTTATACTATCTGGATTAAAAAGAAATAATGAAAGAAATCACTCTGATACATTTAAGCTAGCCATAGAAGCCTTCCTTTCCTTTATGGTTCTGTAAGAAAAAAATGTTAAAGGTAGGATGATGAGATTTCAGATTACCAGGCATAGCAAATGACTTCTGCTTATTTCACAGCTGGCTCCAACACAAAGAGAAACCAGCAGATATACTAGAAAGAGCTTTCTCTGCCACAGTATGATGTTGGGCTCTACTCTGCAGAAACCAACAGGAGCTTATGGACACTGATGAAAAATGTAATAATTTGAAAGTAAAGGGCTCTTGGAGATTCCTTGACAGGTGGACAAAATATCTGTTTGTGTGTGTTGGTAACAAACTAGTTATTCACAAAGTTATCCCTCCCAAAAGACTCACTGTTTTGCTATCTAATTTACTTAAAATAATTCCATGCAAACTCTGTGAAAAAATGCATTGTTTGCCAAAACTTGTTCACCGAGGGATCCTTCAAGCATATGCCACCCTGATCCTGACAAGCCATCAGGACAAGTTAAGAGTGTGCACACAGACACACTGTATTCTTCTTAATGTAATTTGTAATGTTGTGAGGTGTTTTTGTTGTTTGGTTAGGGGCTTTTTGTGTTTGTGTTTGTTTTTTGTTTTCTCTTTGTTTGTTTTGTTGTTGTGTTGTTTTTTTGTGTGTTGTTTGTTGTTTGCTTGTTTTACTTTGACTACAGGGATTAAATGTTCCATTTTTAAAACCTGGCACTATATAAGCATTCTACTACAGTCTAATACTAATATATTCAACCCACATACATAACATTTCACTCTTTTTCAAACACCACTGCTAAGCCTTGAAAATAATAATGCTTTCTAAATTTAAAAGGTTACAGTTTTGCTTTTAGTAAAGTTCTTAAATGTCTAGCACCTATCCAGCCATGTAGGTGATTAAAATTCATTCTGCTAACCACAATACATTCCAGGAAATTATCTTCATCATTCCATGAGAAAAGACTGCAGCTAAGAAATACACAAAACAGTCAATCAGACTGTGTTTGTGAGCTACTTACTCGTGTAAGTGAGCTGAAATCCTTGGTCAGTATCAGATCCATTAGTATTAAACTCTATCCACAAATGGTTAGATGTGCTATTAAGGATAACTTCCATCATATCATTTCTGGTGAAGGATCCCAGAGAGCGTGAAGAACTGTCTCTTCCATCATACACCTTGTAGAAACAAAATAATACAATGAAACTGGACATCAAATCTAAATATTTGAAAAACATTAGTTTTTTTTTATAAAATACTTCCAAAGTTAGCTACATATTGCCAATAATTTATTTAAAAAGTTAATATTTCCATTTCGTGAGGTACACACCACTTTGTTGTTTCAGTGAAATATAAAATATTCTGTCACCCTTAAAGTGTGTAATAGTCTTTTATTCCTTTCAGTTTTGTGAATTAATCTTGAATTAAATTAATACTTATACATGAATCTATCTTCCGAGGCTTCATAAGCTCAAATTATTTTTCACCATTATTCACAAAGGCTAACAGAAGTGTCAGTTCTGAAATAACCATTCAGGTAAGACTGTAAACCCCATTCTACTCTGTTCTCTCCCATCTGGAGATATCAACAGCAGAACTGAGGTATTAAAGTCAATCCATCACCTTTTATTTCAGGCTCTGAGACTGCAGGTTTGGTTTTTTTACTATAGTTTTTAACTAAGAAAGGTAAGTCTTCAAAAAGATATATGAGTCTATTTCCAAACTAAGTGTAGACATGTTCTTATTTACCATGTTACTTTATTGAAAACTTTCAATGGAGGACAAATTAACAATATTAACCTCTGAGATTTAAGCTACAATTACAGTAAACATCTTAAGCAGTGGATGTTCATTTCTCCATTCTCAGAACTTGTGGTATGGTAAGATGCTGATATCAGCTAGAAGCCAGCAGTGACCCACATATCAATCTAAATTCCCACACTTGAGTCACAGACTTTTTCCTATTTGAATGTCCAGTTCGATCTCCTAATGAAATTTAGATATGTATCTTTTCAGAGACCAGTGCAACTATATTTATGGATCACGACCAACAGTTAAAATCAGAGCTGATTTCTAAGTGAAGAAAATATCAGCATACAATCCATATAGGTGAATGTCTTAAAAGAACCTTGTTTATTCTAAGTGCCAACAATAACAAAATACTAATAAAAATAACATGCATAATATTTTTTTAAGATAAAAACATATATTTAGTTTAAAAAACATACACAGATAAAGCTAATGACCTTCCCTAAAAGAAGCTTTTGAAAAACAGTATATTTTTCTAGCCATTGATAGAACAATACATTCTGTCTTTATTATTAAGACAAAGATTGTCTTATATCAGGGCACATAGATGAGCTATTGGAAGTCAAAATCAATTGTTTTTAAGATTTGTGGTAGCAATAACCCATACTTAATGTCTACCTCTTGGCAGAAATATGACTTTAAGCTGTGCTAAAAGTATTCGAAAAAATGCCTCCAAGCTTCTACCATTATCTTGGGCCAGAACTAAAGATCACATTCATGGACTGATTACACTTCATCAGAGCTGGAAATCTATTGTACAAAATAAATAAGAATTTGTTCACCCTAAGATTTTTTTTTAATAACATTCTAGTCATACATATTATGCTAAAAGCACAGATATATTTTAATTGGTTTGAGATAGTACTTCGAATGTAATTATCTACTTTTAATTGTCATTAATAAGCAAGCTATCCATATTACAATGAAAGTGATTTTTATTCATCTTTTTAAAAAACCCCAAACAGCTAATTACTACATTTGTCCCTCAGACATCCTGTTCCAACAATGTTCTACTTCACTGTTACAGATACTTTACCTGAGAAAGTTAAATAATAGTGTCTCTCAAGATGAATCCAGACACAAATTTAAACATCGTTTTGTGAAATAAAGGTAAGATAAGAGGGATCATGTGAAAGCAGCTGTAAAAAACGTCATGACATTTTTTCACTTGTGACACTTGTCCAGCTTTAGGTTACATATCTACTCCAATAATTGAAACCATGTTAGTGAACACTGAATCTCTGTTATCTATACTGGTAACTTATTTGAACCATCCCTGGGAAATTAAAAACATTTCCCCTAAGAATTCCTGGTCGTAATTTGGTAATTAGTGTGGGCCAGGGTCCATTCCCAATAGGCAGTTTGTGTGCAACCATTGTGTTCTGACATATGTGACTGTTTCCAGGGCTAGAGAACACATTTAATACACTAGTCTAGACATTGTATCTATTAACTCATATGTATTATGTATTTTTAACTCATTTACCAGAACACATTTGAAATTTAATTCAGATGCTACAATTGCTAAGTACTGTTTTCTCTGTCATGACAAAATAAGGAAGATCTATTTGGCCAAACAGATGAAGACAGGAAATCACATTCTGTTTTTCCTCTTACCTCTTAACAAATTCATGGTGTTCACATTATAAAGATTTCACCGTAAGTAACCACTTTAAAGAATTACAAAATTTTAAGTGGCAGTTAAAGCAGGGAGATCAGGAAGCTGAAGTGTTAGTGAGTGAGAAAGGATAAGCTTTAAAGTAAACAATCCAAGTACTCAGTTTTGCCATATACCTCAAAATGATGATTCTATTATTTCTACTTCTATTTCTATTTCTTTACTTTAGTTCAGATTTATTTCTCACTAATTCAAGTTCAGACTTTGCCACAACTATAGAAAACTTTGTCCATGGCTATAGTCATTAACCTGCATGTGTTCTCCTTGAATGCATTAGTTTTGACCCTTCCTCATGCAGTCTTATGGATGCCAGAAATACCCTTGCAAAATATTTGTAAATCTCTGTGCACCACAGCCTCAATATCCAGCCTCAATATTCCTACTCATACCAACAGTAAACCTAGTTGAATATATACAGTTGAAGGTGGTTTATACTTTCAAAGCAGCGCCAGAGTAGGAGTCCAGTTACCACAACTAGGTTACCTACATAGTATTTATTATTAGTATAACATTGGCACACATTTAATGTACCCCTACTAAGACTCACACATACAATTCCTGAGAAAGCATTAGTCTAGGAGCTGCATAGGACAGGGATTGTTTCTGAGATACAGTTTGAGTGAGACACCTTTTTTTGTAAGATTAGAGAGTCGACTTGCCAAAGCTGGCCTCTGGGGCAGCGGGGAATGATCTCAGCATTGTTTAGAGGACTAGGATAAATGTAGCCAGAGCTTTCAAGGACGCCCCATTTGACTTAAACCTTTGTGAGGAACTTAAGGGGAAGTGCTTTCTCTACTGTTGGGATTAAAACATACAGGCAGGAGAATAGGACAGCGCTATGATTTTTCATGAGGTGACATGTTCTAGTAACAATGCAAATGTACCCGCACCTGCTGTGGGAATGTAAAAACACTCACCTGAAGGAGAGGGAAATGCTGGGTAGATCTTAAATTCCAATTTCTCATTCTGACAGTACAAAGAAAGTACTTACAACTAAATTTTGCAGTTTTCCTTAACTGCAGAGATCTTTATGGCATAAAATCATCCCAAAGGGAAATGCTTTTAAAATATTGCTTTGATGGTTTGACAGATAATTGCTGTACGGCTTCCTGACATTGTTACGCATCTTCCTGTAGATATTCCTGAATCTTTTCATTTAATCCTCATGGAATTGTGGTGATCCTACCTCAAACAGTGATATTATACACTTCATAAGACATTCCTGGTAGGTTGACCTGGGCTTTACCAGGGTTGTTTCTCACATATTTTTTCCTCAATTCTCTTCCTCACACACTACTGTACAGCACTTTTTGCCTTTCCTTAAATAAGTTTCCCCAAGGCACCACCACCTTGGCTACTGGGCTCAGCTGTACCCTGTGGTGGGTTAGATGGCGCTGTCTGGAACCATCTGTGTCTACCACAGGGCACACCCAGCCTCTCACAGAGGCTGCCCTGCAGACCCCACTGCTGAAAAAACCTGGGCACCTGCACTCAACACAACATTAACCAAGTACATATTTTCTTTAAAGACAAAATAAAATATTCAGGTGAGAAAATGTCCTGCATTTCAGCTCAAGATTCATAAACATTCTTAAGTCTTAGTACATCCCTTGTGAGCTGTTTGCAAGGTAGTCTTGGAGGTTTCTTCTATGTAAACACAAGATAGAAGAAGTCTGGTGTTTCTAACATATTTTGTTTATATTTAGGACACAGACATAAAAGGAAGCAAACTTCAGAATTCCACAGCCCTGCCAAAGTTATGGGAAAGGTAGGCCTTTGGAGAAAGTCTTAATTTCCCAGTCAGATTGTAGATCTGGTCAGAGCAAAGGAAATATATTTCTGTCTCACATGCTCAGATCTCCTTCCCATGCAAAACCGAAATGAAAACATAAGAGGGAGAAGAGAGTAGGTGGTGTATATTTGCCTAAACTAGGCTATAACCAAAACATAAACCACAGTTAAGGCACATTTCTGAACCATGTTAGGAATTGAAATAATAAAATAAATAAAATAAAATAAAATAAAATACCATGTTAGCTGAGAATGAACTCATCTTTCTTGCTGAAAAAAATTGTTACTATAGTTGTCTTTTACCTAGCTGTCATTAAAACCAATTTGTCTGAAAAAATGGAAAATTAAAAGGAAAAGGCATGCAATACTGACCTCTAGTAAATTATTGAAGAAGACAAATGTATGAGCCTGTATGAAGGTCAAGACATGACTCCACATACATACAAACAAAATTAACAATTAGTCCTGAAGATAATGTAGCACTGAAATATGAGAGTTTGTAGAGGACTGAAGAAGGCTAAAAACAATACAGAGGACACTATTTTGTCTCTGTGTATAGGACTGCTATGTAGTATCCATTTCTTGAGTCTTCTGTATAACTCCAGTCTATGCCTGCACAGAAGGGCAGAGCAGAGCTGTGGAAAGTGCAGACACAGGCAAATATTAAGGAGCATCTGCCTTAGGAGACTGGACAGAAGAAGGCTAAGCAGGGATATGATTAAGGACTACATAATCATGAAGACATTAGAGAACATGCAAACCTATTCATCAAATCCTGTATTGTTAGAGCAAAGGAGTACTCAATGAAACTTGAAGTTTCATTAATCAGTGTCAAGGGTTAGGGCTGGGCCAGTCACTAGATGAATAGCAGAAGCTCTCTTAGCCACTCTCCCTTCCCCAAGAAGAAGAATAAAGGGAATAAGGAAAATTAATTAATTAAAATAAGAACAATAAAATTAAATATATACAAAACCAATATTAAGCCCAACCCCCTTGATGGTAGTTACATTACTGTCACCACTGATGCTGTGGAGCAGGCACTGGGGAAGTCTCAGTCTCACTGGTAGACAGGAATCCAGGAGCTGAATTCAAGAACTGGATTCAGGAATGCAGGGATTGGGATTGAAGGCAGAATGGACAAATTGTTTTGGAAAACAAATATTCTTTATGCTGGTTTCCTCTGCTAGGTTGCTGGAATGTTTTCTGCTTTTAGATAGCAGATTTTAAATCATCACAAAATGTCTTTTTTATTGTTAATCAGGCATTTAGCATCATCTCATGATGCATGGCAAGACTGAATACAATACTTCTTTCAGTCTATAGGAGTATCTCCTATAGATTAAATAAAGAAATTAGAAATCATTGCATGGACAAGTTTATAAAACTTCAATACTACAGATATTTTAGTCACTTGAATAACCAATGCTAGTACACAACCCCAAACATTAACTTTCATTTGTATACTTTGTTCAACCTCTGGCACATTTTCAGTCAAGACTTTGGCCTGCTCCTTTTAGCAGTCTTCCAGAAAATGTCTGAGTAAGTTTCAGGGATAGATCAAGGGCTAATTCCCATGGAAATATGTACAGGATCATCTTGGAATGGGAGCAGAGGCCAAACAGACTTTAATTTTATAAATTAATCTATATATATATATATAAATAAATTTTACTTAAGTACTACTAAGGACTACTTAAAGGGAAACCATGGTTGCTTTTATTTGCCTCCCCACCTCTTCCATATCTCTTACTGTCTTGTACTTCGGAAATGTATAATTAGAAATTGAATTCACAGATTTCTTTAATGATAGAATGGTTTGGGATGGAAGGGACCTCAAAGATCACCTAATGGGCATGTACATCTTCCACTAGAACAGGAACATTTCCAGGGAGGGGGCATCCTCTGTTGAGGTTTCACCAGAGCAGAATAGAGGGGAAGAATAACATCTCTTGACCTGCTGGTCACCTATCTTTTGGTGCAGCCTAGAATATGATTTGCTTTCTGGGCTGCACGTTCACATTGCCAGGTTACATTGCACTTCTTATCAACCAACATCTCCAAGTCCTTCTCTGTAGGGTTGGTCTCAATCCATTCATTATCCAGCCTGTATTTGTGCTTGGAATTATTCCAATGTGTAGATTCATAAGGGGTCTCTTAAGATGACAAAATGGATAGAAGTATGGCCACCAAAAATTGATCCATAACAATGATATTTTTAAACTCCTTTTGGGAAGCATTCAGTGCAAATAAAAATAGTAGTATCAGGTTAGAAACACAGACAGCAATTTTTAACTTGTTGAAGGGGTTGATGAGAGAACCCTAGACAGCAAGTTGTTAACTTAATTCTGAACACTTAGGGATTTGAAGTATCAATCAACTCTGAAAACTTAGAGATGTAAATCTGAAAGAGTAATTTCATGTATGGTCAACATTTCAGATGCATATAATGATTTTCAGTACATATAAGAACACAGCAGCCATTATTAAGAAAAGACAGATTATGGCCATGCTGTAGAAAAGTACAGTACATGTTCAAAATCTGTATATATTTAGGCCATCTTTTAAAGGCTACATACAACATAAAAGAATAAAAATAATCTTCTGTAATTACAGTTTTAGTAAATATTACAATGCTTTATGTTAGCCAGCTTTTTTTTTTTAAATGCAAAAATAAATTCATTTAAACAAAAACCAAATAACCAGTTCCATGGAAGACAAATAAAATAAGGAAATAAAAATGTACCAATCATGTACCACAAATAGAATCACAGAATTATTGAGGCTGGAAAAGACTTCTAAGATTATCAAGTCCAGCCTATGAACTAACACCATGACATCAGCTAAATGATGCCACTAAGTGCAGCATCCAATCGTTTCTTAAACACCTTCAGGGATGGTAAATCCACCACCTCCCTGGGCAGTCCATTCCAGTATTCTATCACCCTTTCTGTGAGGAAGTCCTTCCTACAATCCAACCTAAACCTCCCCTGGTGCAGATTCAGGCCATGCCCTCTCATCCTGTCACTAGTTGAAGAAGAGCCTGACCCTGACCTGACTACAACTTCCCTTAAGGTAGTTGCAGAGAGTGATGAGGTCCCCCCTGAGTCTCCTCTTCTCCAGGCTGAACAACCCCACCTCCCTCATCCTCTACTCATAAGACTTTCCTTCCAGTCCCTTCACCAGCCTCAGCTCTTTCCTCTGGATGCACTCCAGCACCTCAATATCCTTCTTGAAGTGAGGGGCCCAGAACTGCACACAGTACTCAAGGTGAGGCCTCACCAGTGACAAGTACAGGGGCAAACCTGTCCTTTGTTAAGAAAATACTATGTTACACTTACAAATATTACTGCAAACAGAGAGTAATATAGACGCTTTGCTATTAGAAATCTAAATTCACTTTTTAGGTTTTCTTTTTAGTTTTTTACCTACCATAAGTGGTCTGATACTTCTATAAAAGTAATTGAACTGTTAATGTCACCTATATTGTCTTTGAATCTATTATAAATAATTGAATCTAATTTCAAGTGATGCTATCCACACAGAATTTACTCATTCTGCATGAGAAAGTGAAATGAAACTAAGATTAATTGGTGTTAAAAGCACACTTCTTCATGCAGTGTGAATGTTGAGCATGGTAGAAAGGGAAATTATTTTCTTTTACCTTAACAATATCTCCCTCACGCAGCTGAAAGCTCCTGGCTCTAAGATGGATCCCTTTTCCAGCCTCTGTTTCAATTTTATAGATACATTCATGGTTGTTGTCATAATTTGATGGAAAATTTGGAGACAGCAATGTTCCTTCATTTCCAGAGACAGTTGCTCCACATTCAGCTAAAGAAAACAGACACGTGCAAAAAAAAAAAAAAAAAAAACAGAAACAAAGAAAGAAAGAAAGAAAAAAAAGAAGTGAATTATCCATTTCATAAGAATATGGGTTATTTGCAGTGATATTTAGACGCTATGAAAACTCTAACAGGAAAAGTATGTTTTTGTTCGATTTCACCTGTAGGACCAACTCCTAGAAACTCTACCAAAGTTCCTAACTCCTGCATTTCACTGGGTATATTTATTATGTGCACTTAGGTGCTTTTACATAATGCCCTTTACCTCCAGTTTAGACCTTGGTCCTCCCATCAGACTAACCTATGATGCAGGTTAGCCAGATTCTATAAAAATTGGTTGTTTTTTAAAAAATATAATTATTGTGGTAACATTTCGAACATATGTGACATTGATTTCACTTACTTCCTTGTTCAGTTTTACAAATAAGTACTAGAAAAAAAAAGACAATAAGCTGCTGAGATAAAGGAATCTGACAATAAATCAATAGCATTCAAACATTTTTTTTTTCTCCAGAAATAAAAACAAACAAACAAAAAAAAACCAACAAAAGCAACATTTATTGACAGTTAGGGCCAGGCAGACAGGTTCCTTCTTTTCCACATAAAAAGTAGGTGAGTCTTTTTCTCAGCCATCTGCAGTAAGGACTTTTTGACACTTTCAGGAGTAGATATTCTTGTCATGGCTCACAGTAAAGAAAATAAGGAGGTGTAGGAAGAGTGGTATATTCCAGCCCATGGACCCAGTTTGTATTCTGAGTAAATACTAATACCATTATTCCAAAAGTGCAATATATATTTCAGTACATAAATTAAAACATCCAAAAAGACAGAAAACAATACTGGTGTACTGTCCAAAGAAATATTCAGAATGTTTAAAAATTACCTAAAAACATCTTATGAAGTCCCACAATAGCAGTAACTTGGTGAATTTGGAAGTGTGCAGGGCTTACAATTCTAACCAAGCATAGTTTAACAAGTATATAGCTAAAGAATAATTTTGAAAATATAGTGTAAAGATAGACTAGGAAGATACATCAGAAAATAATTCATTTAAACATATTCAGGGACAAAGATATGTTTCATTTTTACAATAAAACAATCTACAAATTTTGTATTTACATTTTCAAGGCCCTGACAGATATCACTGAATTAATGTGTCATGCTTTTGAAAAGCCTCAAACCAGTGAAATTTTCTATTTTAGACTTCCTCCCTTTAATGAAACTGAAGAAAAAAAGGGAGGAGAGGAGGAGGGAGTCAGGGAGCAATGGAGGGAAGGGGGGAAGGAGGGAAGGAATGATGTAGGCGAAGAAAAAGGAAGTGGGGAATGAGATAGTCTTATTCAGAGCCTTACTTCTACTCTGCATTTGGGATCTCCCTATCTTAGATAAAGAAGGAAATTACCAATAAGCTGGCTCAGAAGCTTTGATTTAGTACATAAGTTAAGAGCTCATTTGCTATTTTAAAGGAGAGCTTTATGTTCTTCCTTAGCTCATTTGGGCCCTGAGCTGCATTATGTTTAATAGGCAGAACAGTGTTGGGGAATCAGAAAGAACCCATGTCACCAAACTTCAGATAGCTAAACTCTTGCTTTGTTAGGGAGTGTGAGACGTAGCAGGTATTTTCTAACATGTTTAAAGACACTTTGTCAAAATATCTCAAAGAATTGTAGCAGACAGACAATTGAACTAGGTATTTCTTTTGATACTTCTTTGGTAAAGGACCTGTCAAATGTGGTACATACATGATTACTTATACATATCAATATTTGTGTGTAAATGTTCATATATAGAAAATTTTATCTTTGATTTTTAGGACGAAGGTGAAACTAATTAACTTTATAAAATTTAATTCAGCATTATGGCATTCAACAAAATGTAATGCCAACATAAATGCCATACTTGGTTAGACCCATACTACCCTATGTCTTCCTGTGTTTACAACACCAGTACTCTATACAAGCCTTCTGCAAACAAATTTTTGCCCAGGTAAAGATTCACGCAAAAATATTGATGATCCGTTAGGCTGTATTGGAATCTTACCTATCTCCTTCATAGAACTGGAAAATACAGAAGGTAAAATACTGAAGAAGAGAATAAAATAATAATAAAAAATAAAAAAATAAAACAAACAAACAAACACACACTGTGGAAGCAAAGATTTTTTTCTCAAATACTGTTCATATAGTATTCTACATTATGTTTCAGCAATTGACTGTAAACCACTAAGACATGCAATACAGAAAACGTGAAAAATGGTCTTTCCATAATGGAGAACTGCCCAAATTTCCTGTTCCAGTAAGTCTATGTTCCAAAGTTCAAAACCATGGCAGTTTAAATCTGCATGTAAAAGTACTGATGTATAACATCAGGTGTTACAAACTAACACTACATTCTGCAGGAAGCAGATAGTTATTTACTAAAATTCAGTAACATTTTAAAATTCTTTGAAATCAAGTTGGCAGTCATATACCCCCAACTCATCCAATACAATCATATTTGGATTCAGTGCATATTACCCCTTCTCAAATACCTTGCAAATATTTGAGAGTTACGTAGTTTCATCAGGTCCTATCATTCCCTTTGTTATCATAACAAAGGGTTTTTCATGTACCCTGACCAGTCAAATTTTCTAGCTCATCCCATGTCAGTCAGTAAGTCCCTGACAGATCCCAGAGATTCCCAAAGGAAAGCAAGCCTTTCTTTGTCAACTTCCTTCCCTCAACAAGAAAATTATACAAAACAGTTCACATTAAGGTTTTCTTGCACTTTTTGAAAATAATAGTTATATCAGGTTAAGGCCATATTTAATTGGCTCCCCTGATTTGTTTGCCTGGAGATTTAGGTGTCTGTTTTTTCAAAGAAACATTGGCCCCATTCATGGAAAGATTTTCTCTCCAGAACATCAGAGCTTTGAAGATTTGGTGTCCTACGCCTGAAATCTTTTTTATTTGTGATCAATGCCCAACTGTAATCCAGAACTGCATGAGCTCCCTACACATAGTGAGGGACTATAAACTCAGAAAAGCAGCCATGAACAGCAATGAACCTGGTCTTGTCAGCAGGAAAAACTTAGGCAGTCAAAGGCATCTCTCCTCTTCAAGGTCCTAATATTTTACTCAGCAGTTTAGGAAATGTCATGATTTTTTTTTCTTAAAAATATCTACTGTAGCTGATACTACTGCTGGTATTTTTATACAATAATTAATACATGCAGACAGAATCTGTGACACTTCAATTCAATTCATTTTGTCTCTAGGGATTTAAATAGTCATCTCCTATGACTTCTGCTTCACATAAGGGTATTAGAAAATCCATTGGCTAACCTCTTTAGCATAATGGGTAGGGGATTAAACAGGTGAAGAGGAACACTTCTTCAAGGAAATTCTTGCATTAAATAGTTCAGAAATAAAATACTGAAATGACATCAATCAACATTCACTGTTCACCATGTGATTACCAAAATACTACACTGGAAAACTGTATTAATATTTGTTCCATTTTCTTTGCCTCCAAATAATCTTGAATTCTTTATATAAAATGAAACAACAGCCTTTAGCCACATTAGCAAGATCATTGTGTTAGGGGGCATCAGATTAAAATTCCTTTATAGTCACATCTCTTATATTCTTTCAATATATATACAGTATATATAGCAATAATATATATTCAAAACATGTAGCACTGAAATACGTATTATGATGTAATAAGATCCCTTCTTCATTTTTCTTTCTTACCTTTCATTTTTTTTTCTGTAATGAACTATGATTTTTCATATGCAAAATACACTGATTCAGAGTTTCCAGGTTTTTTATTATCAATATGGTCAGTGGCACCTAAATCCACTATGTAGATTAAACATAAAAGGTCCAGTTTTCACTTTATCATAACATTTATCTCGATTTACTCAGGTATTTTAAATATATTTTGTGGCAAAGAAACCCCCCAAATCTGGATAATTGGATTTTTCAACAGAGAATACATACAGAAGTCTGTTTTGCGCAAAAATAAGCAGATAGATAAAGAAAACTTGTAGGGAATTTTATGTCATGAAAACAAAAGTCTGCTAATTCATTAGATGTCATAAGAAATGACAAAAAGCTTCTATTCACAAGGAAAGGAGACTTTTCTTTCCTCTAGGACAGACATAGAAGATTGTTGCAACTTGTATAAAATTGTTTTTAAACTGAGGGAGAAAGAAAGATGCATTCTTGCAGAATTAACATGAAATAATGCCTACTGTGTTCTGATAAGATCTATAAAATGAAGAGACTTTTTATATTAAAAGGGTCTGACAAACTGAAATTAGACTATAAATAAAAAGTGAGGACAATTTAAATTTGAAACATTACCGAGTCTGCAGAAGAATTAGATTCTAAGCACTGTAATAGCATTAAACAAATTAAAAAATCCTAGTTAATACACGTCCCTAATGTGAGGAAGTGCAAAATAAACATTCAAACATAAAAACCCCTCACCTCCAAGTATGTATGTTTATTTCCATTAAAAAACATTAGATTTGAATAATCTGTAACTCCAGAAGAGAGGATATGTTTCTGATGCCCTCAGTGAATAGCAGTATGCCCTTCACTGAGGATGAGGAGCAAGGGATAATGACCTTTAAGAATACATGCTTATGTATGCAGCAAAATTGTGTTGTAACTGAGTTGCAATGCATACCAATTTAATGTAGCTAATATGAATAAAAGTGTGCTCATAGTGCATCCAGACATTTGTGCTTTTGTTTCTAAATGAAGAATAAATAAACTCTCAGCTCCTATGCTCTTTTCACATAGTTTGGCTGTTAGTGCTTAAAAATAGTTACTCTCATAACATCTAAATAGCTTGTTACATAGCTTAAACAAGCATGTACTAAACAAAATCTGTTCTATAAATGTCACCTACTTAGATGGTTCCAATTCAGATTCTTCACTTCTCAAATCTGCCAAACCACAGCATCAAATAAACAAGTTCTCTTAAACCCACTTGCTTTAAAAAAAAAAAAAAAAAAAAAAAAAAAAAAAAAAAAAAGTAAAAAGTATTAATTCTATGTGTCAAAAATTGGAAAACACGTAAAAAGAGCTTAATTTTATTCTCTACGCACCCTTGTCCATGCGCGTTTGTTTTCAGTTATTTTTATTTGGTTTTGGTTTTGGTTTTTAAATTAAAAGTATGCACTTTAGAATTCAAAAGGTATACTCTTATGGAATGTTTATCACATGTAAGAGGTTTTAGAGGAGGAATTATATGCTTCATTTTTACTAGAATTTCTGAGTTGTCGGTTACAAACTTCCTAAGGACTGCAGCAAACTAGAAAATGATACCTTATCGAACTGTTCTTTTATTCCCTTTAACTGAGATCTGTCTGGAACCAATACTTGATCCCATTCTTTGTTTTTTTTGTTTAATAAAGTCACTTAAATTCTATTTATATAAGTAACTTCTTTTATTCCACTTGTGCTGTCTCATTTGAAAGTGGATAAAAGGAAACTGCAGAAGGTAGATCTTTTGAAGATCATCAAACATTTCCCAAATATGAACACAAACTCCACAGAGCAAACAAAATTAAGGGATTCTTGAAATGGTTTGAAATACAGTTCATGTAAAAATGTAATGATACCTTTGTTTAATGGAAAAGTTTGGTTTATTATTTTTCTTCCATACATCTTGCTAAAAGGTTTGACAGGATTTTAAACAGATCCCCAAAGCAGAGATCAAAGTAGTACATCATCAATTTAAAGCCTTGTCTGCACAAAGCATTCTGCTGAGTGCAGAATACCTTTGTTGTATTACAAAAATAGGCAATTATTCATAAAATATGAGAAGAAACTAAGCTCAGATGGTTGACAATTCTTTCTATTGGACGATACTGTCACCCAGTGAGATGGCCATGCAACATTAAAACAGAAGCAAAGGGGATCCAAAATGGTGTCTGAAGGATTAACATAAGCCAACAAGCAGCTGTGCATGGAACTGATTGAGGGATCCCTAAGGCTGAGCATATGACTTCTGTAGGGCCGACACAATACATCACTGGACTCAAGTACAGCTTCATGTACAACTTCAGATGCATCTAAAGGAGATTAAGCTTCCTGTTAACTGGAATGCTGCATCAAACCAAGAAGCACACAGAGTTTCCACACCACCTCTGTTGCATAGTGCCTTTGTAATGCCAGCAGTCCTTCATTTCCAATTCTGCAGCCAGCCCTTAACTTGTGAGCCTGTAACCTTTCATCTGAACACTGGCAGACTGCTGTGACGGTGCCTTCACTCTGTTACCACAAGTTCTCACCTGGCATTGCTGAATTCGGCACCACTGTTATGTTGGGTTTCCCCTAAAAAGTGACTGACACTGATTTTTAAATCATACTGTTCTTAGCACACTTCTCACACATTTTTGTAAAAGCTACAAGGTTTTAGCCTATAACCCAACACTAAGATCACACCACTCCAAACTTGTATCTTCATAATCAAATACAGCTGAGTAGATAGTGAGCAGATAATAGCTATTTTAATATGCAATAAATATTACACAATAATATACATGCACAAATCTTACCTACTACTTAGTCTACAGTACCCACAAATGCTCCAGTCAGTGCTAACTGTCTAAGTTACTAATGAGGAATTTGAGGTCTCCATGAAAAATATAACTCTACTAGGGAGAAAGCAGGAAGATGTTCGCATTTTTGTAATTACATCAGTGGCTTTCCCTCACACTCTCTCTCTTCCCACCCCCACCCCCCGCCATTTGCTTCTCTAAGATTTCAAGTCAAGGTAGGTCATCAGCTATGGACTGCAATAATAAAGCATATAAGCCTCTCGCAACTTCACAACTTTCTTAACACCTGTATGATGATGGTGAGATTAGAATGTCCCACTGGAAACCTTACTGAAAATAAACCTCTTATTCTGTATTCTTTTGTACCATTCCACTGCAAAGAATTTTGGAGTAGGAAAAAAAGGACGAAACAGCAGGTAAAGCCATTTCTGAGGTTTGTTACATTAGTTTTCAATCGATATCCCACTGACTTAAGACAACGCTCAGGTTCTCAAAACAAATCCTATGATGTTCACAGAATCACAGAATCATCTAGGTTGGAAAAGACCCTTGGGATTATTGTGTCCAACCATTCACCCTACTCTACAAGTTCTCCCCAAGACCATCTCCCCCAGCACTACATCTAAGCAATGCTTAAACACATCCAGGGATGGCGACTCAACCACCTCCCTGGGCAGCCTATTCCAATATCTCACCACTCTTTCCGTGAAGAAATTTTTCCTAGTGTCCAGTCTAAACCTACCTTGTTTCAGCTTGAAGCCATTCCCTCTGGTTTTATCACTAATTACCTGAGAGAAGAGAACAGCACCAACCTCTCTACAATGTCCTTTCAGGTAGTTGTAGAGAGTGATGAGGTCTCCCGTCAGCCTCCTCTTCCCTAAACTAAACAGACCTAGCTCCTTCAGACAGTCCTTATATGATCTATTCTCCAGTCCCCTGACCAGCTTCGTTGCCCTCCTCTGCACCCACTCCAGCACCTAAATATCCTTCTTGTAGTGAGGTGCCCAGAACTGGACACAGTACTCAAGGTGAGGCCTCACCAGTGCTGAGTACAGGGGAACAATCACCTCCCTACTTCTGCTGGTCATTAATCCCCTGATTGGCCTCAGGGGATTAATGACAAAGGCATAATCTAAGGTGAGTGTAGAAATGTATTATTTTTTTTTAGATTTTTGCCTACTCTTTCTAGTATCATCTGATAATGAATGATGAACATCCCTATATTATTTATCAAGAAAAATATTTTGCATACACAACCCTGAAATGTTTAAGTAAGGGAAAAGGGTGACCTGAGGCAACTGTTATTCCTTTTGATTACAGGTGATTAACATTTCATACAAGGTCTCACGTTAAGGTGATTAAGGTCTTATACAAATCACTTCTTTGCATTTTCAGAATAGAGTCAGAGTACTCACAACACACCAGTGTGTTGTGTTCCCTGAATATGAAAGTTTCAGTTTTGAAATAAAGATAGCTCAAAGCTGTAATTACTATATTGCACCATAGTTTGAAGATTCATATAAAGTATGACTCAAACACTAACTTGGATAAAACTTCATTTTTCTGTCAAACATTGACAGAAAAATCACGCATTAAAAAAATACCTTCAATTGTTTATATAAAAATGCAGCACTGTAAGATAAAGAAATAAAAAGGATTAAAAAATCTATTAAATAACTTTATTAAATACATTGCTTGAAGGAGAAAACAACCTAAAGATTTAAAATTTTAAATGTGACAATTTAAATATAGAGTTCTAAGATACAGTGGATCCTGGATACATGCACATCCTTATTACTGTCTGAACATTCAGATGTTATATAAGACTTCTTCCTCATGAGCAGCTCTTAAATGAGAGCTCTATCTGACAAAGCACTAGCTAAAGATGAATAGCAATTCTCAGACTTAGTTTGGTTTCTTAAAGGTGAACGCAAATTCAAGTGCTATGCTATAGAGAATTTAAGAAAACAATTAATGTCTCAAAGGTCTTACAGAAATCTCCAGTGCTATGCAGGCTAACAAGGTTCCCACTTATGTTTCAATCTCAATGAAAATTAACTCAATGCTACAACATGACAAAGTATATTAATTATAATTGATGATTTTGCAAGGAATACTAACTAAACTATTAAAAAGAAACAGCTTATTGAAGAGTGTCAGCAATTTATTGTAGCACCCTATCATTAATTATTCATGTAGCATTTATTATAACAACTGAATATGACAAATTGATGTGATATTAATGTGAATACCAGTGAACAATATCTGAGTGAAGATTTTACTCAAATACTGTATTAATGCTCTATTAAAAATCAAGTGCCATTTAAAATTTAACAAAGGTGCAACAGCACTTAAATATGAAATTAAAATATTAAGTAGCCATTTCTTTTCAGTTTTATCATTTATGTTTCTTGCATCTTGTTTTTGGAACACTACATAGAGTTGAGATGACTAATGAGACCTGGAAAAGTAATGCATGTTAAAAACTGAACTGAAAAAAAGCAAAGCAAACCAACCAGCCAACCAAAAAAACTCACATACACAAAAAAACCCCCAAAAAAACCAAAAAAACCAAACCACCAAAAAAACCCCAAACCCAAAACAAACAAAAACCCCCAACACAGTACTGAAAATTAATTTTGCTTTATTAATGTGTTATGCTTGAACTCTATGCAATGCTTACCATGAAAAGGCTACTTTGAATTGAATACAGTGTACATTGTACAGTGTACAAATAATATTTTAATGATATATCCTAGGTAAAATCTATCACAGTTCCTTTAGGAGATAGTGAGCAGAGAAAACCCAGACAATTAGATAGAAACAGCATGTAAATCAGGTAATTGAATGAAAATCTAAATTAAGACAATCTCAGAAAGGACAGTTAAAAAACTAATTCAAATTTTACTTCCCTTTATCATGTGACATCTGAATGACTAGATCCTGGAAGAGATGATCAAAGTGTTTAGTAATTTGTCCTTGTGAACAGGGGAAGATAACCCCTCTAATAACAAATGCAGCCCTTCAACCATAATTCCGAGTAGAGAGTCTACATAAAGGCCATTAACATTAGTCAAGATACTAAGGAGTTAAAAGAAAATTATTAGAAAATACAACCAAATATTCACTTTTATTTTTTCTAATAATCTTACTGCTTCAATTTTGCGATTAATATTACAGACAGAAGATGACTGAATAAACTACATTTATTATTTTGTTCCTAAACATTTCTTAATAGCAGAGACACATCTTCTGTGATCTAATAAATATACATTTATTTTATTGTACCCCATAGAGATTAACAAATCCAGCAGGATGAAGCAGCAACTTATGAAACATCTTTTCAAAAGAGAAGGTACCTGCACTTGGGCACTGTACCTTGCAATTCACTGTAAAGGTGTCTCCACTCAGGTTGCAAACACAGTATCTTCAATAACCAGTGAACAGCCTATCTTTGGCAAGTAGGAAGGAAAGAATGCAATGTTTCCCCTCTTTCAGAATTTCATCAGCTCATCATAGAATCATAGAACACCCTGGGTTGGAAGTGACCTCCAAAGGTCATCTAGTCCACCCCCCCCTACAGTAAGCAATGACATCCTCAACTAGATCAGGTTGTTTAAAGCCTCATCAAGCCTGATCATAGTGCACTATAGAGGAATACCAAAACTAAAAGGCTCTTTCCTTACCTGTTAGAGGATCACTGCAAATGATAAAGTCATATTTCAAAAAGTACGTAGGAGATTATTTAGATGTACATCAGATGCATGTGTTTGATGCTACTATCTAAACTCCCTGCTCTCCCTCAGTCCCTACTTATCAGCCACCTATCTTTGGAAATGTGTATACTGACCAGGTGTTTTGTTTCATGTCACATTTCTGCTTTTGCACATACACTACTCCCAGCCATGCCTGCAAAGATACTTGCCACTGGTATCCAAAAAAAATGAAGCACAGCAGCATCTAACTTCTCTTAGTATTGAGAACTACCTTTGGAACAGGTTGCCCAGGGAAGTGATTGAGTCACCAACCCTGGACGTATATAAATTATATGTAGGCATGGTGCTTCAGGACATGGTGTAGTGGTGAACTTAATGATTGGAATCAATGATCTTAAAGGTCTTTTCCAACCTAAATAATTCTATGACAAAGTCACACCAGTATGCAGAAAGGAATATGAAATTCATGACGCCAGACACAGCATTCTCCACTACAGCACAGCACTGAAACCTCTGGAGTATGGCACTGAGCTGGAAGAATGTGTACACTATGTGGATGGGGTGCATTTTCTCTTAACCTATGAGTCTTCCAATTAATTTTGTAAGAATAGGAAAACCCCAATATAGAGTTGTAGAAAGCTCCTGACTGGTTTAAGTTAAAGCAAACTGGAAGGTAAGAAAATGTGTAATTTAAAGTATAGTCCTGGTTTGTTAGATGAAATCTAGTAAATCTGCCTTCGTAACAGATTTACCAAATTTGGTGGCTCCTGTTTAAAAGGATAGTGAAGACAACAAGATAGTAGCCAAAATCTGATTGTGATGGTCTGATCTAGGTGGACATTAGTCTCAGAAACAGGGACTTAACAGACTAAGGAGTTATTCCACCTCATTTCTGGACTCCAGTGTTCAGCAGGCTTCTGAGATTCATGCAGTTTGGGGGATGTACAGAAGTGCATGGCTGCCTAGGAGCTTTAGTCTCAGATATATACTATAAGGGGACTACCTCACTAAAAGCTGGGCTCTGTCCTCAGGAAAAAGTAGTCAACTGTGAAAACTGTGAAATGTAAATGAAATTGTAATAGAATTGTGTCATTATAGGTAAAGAAAAAAACCAAACCAAACCAAAACAAACAACTATTGCTGAAAGAAAAAAAGAATATGTATCTTCTCCTTTGGGTAATTTTGTTCACACAGCCATGAAGTAAGTCTAAATGTTCATATATACTTGTAACTATGTAAAAGCAAGTGACATACTGTTTCAGAACACTAAAAACCCAGATGCCTCTATCAGTAGTCTCAAATCTAAACATACTTTAGTTACTTTAGTGACATTTTTTCTTCAAGACAATGTGAATATTTATTGTCCAGGTGTGTGACAGGATTGCTAGGAGGGTAATTTTACCTTGACATTATCTGCAGAAATATCCTCCTAATTCCATTAATTCTGTGCATCACACAAAATAGCAAAGTACCAGATTGTTTCTCTCTCTCTCTCTCAGTTCCCCTCCATCTCACATTCCTTCTCAGTTACAGTGTATTTTGAGGAGAAAACAGGACACTGTGAATGTACATTTAGACAACATAGCTCAAAAAGCAGTTCCATAGACAGACAATTAATTTTTATTTTACTTTTTTTTTTTCTTCAAAAGACTATGTCCTTTATACTTCAGGTAATTGCTGAAAAATTACACCTTCTGGAGTCACCAGTTAAGTCTTCAAGATTACTTCCAAATGTAATCACTGTGTCTAAAAAGATAGGAAACAGTACTCTTGAGCGAAAAGTTACTGAAGTGTCTCATCTGCAGATATGAAATAATAGGACAATTGACATGGAAGCCATCATTGTTATTTGACTGCTTTTGAGGAAGTTCTTGCAGGAGGTGAAGGGAAAACCTTATTGCAGCCTTTCAGTACTTAACGGGGTCCTATAAGGGTACCATTTTTTTAGCAAGGCCTGTTGCAACAGATCAAGGGGTAATGGTTTTCAATTAAAAGAGATATTAAGAAGGAATTTTTACAGTGAAAATGGGGACACATTGGAACAGGTTGAACAGAGAGGCAGTAGATGCCCTATCCCTGGAAATCTTCAAGGTCAGGTTGGATGGGGCTCTAAGCAACCTGATCGAGTTAAATAAATCCCTGCTCACTTCAGGAGGGTTGGACTAGATGACCTTTAAAAGTCTCTTCCAACCCAAAACTTTCTGTGAATCTGTGACTCCTTGCAAAATTATCTGTGAGGACACTGGCAGTCCCTGTGTTTCTACAGCTGGTATAAAGAGGTGGAGGGAAAGGTTCTTCCTGAAAAGTCACATCATGCCAGTCTCAACAAAGATTTCACCAGACAACTAAGGGGAGTTGCTTCCACAGAAGAAGCAGAACTTAAAAAAAAAAAAAAAAAAAAATCTTCTAAGAGGAGGGAAATTTGATACCGCCTTGGGTGATGATCATGTCTGTTCTTTAAATAGAGCAAAGGGAGTCAGCCTTGTGGGCCTGGATCTTCTCTGATTTTAATTATTTACATTAAATCTCTTTTCATGAAATAGTAGTAAGGCTGTAGTAAGGAGGGAGAAATCCAACTGCAGGACACATTTATAAATGTAATGTTGACATATGCTCTAGAAGTCTTCAAAACTGGGAGACAATGAGCTGGAATAATACCGCATGACCACTTGCTATGCATGGCTGAGATAAACATTAAAATCATTAAAATAATTGAAAAGACAAGAAAGCAAAGGGTTGACACAGGGAACCAAGACTTACAAAGGCACCTGTTCATGAAAATCTATCCGATTTTGCAGATAGACTTGGCTGTGTCTTTTGCTGTGAAAAGGAGGGTTCTTACTGAAAAGGAAGGGATTCTGCCTTATTCTGAGAACCAACCAACCTCCAGAAACCCAAATAAAGACCTCTGAAGTTCAGGGGAAGACCATCTACCTGCAGAATGAGCAGTCCCTATGGGACTCAATGTCTTGGACTAAAAATGATAGGGTCATGATGGGTTTGTTGGTTTTTTGTTGGTTTGGGGTTTTTTTCCCCAACAGATGAAATTGAGTACTACTACTTTGATGTAAATCTGCATGCGCTTGTGTGAATATTTAGTTTATAAACTAAATCAAATTACATTTGAAGAACTTTCATCATGAATCTGCTGACAAGAATCATGAATATATATATATTACTGTGTGTCCTAGAAAATAAAAAAAAAACCCTGTTGTTATATAAAGGTTGGTGTGCATTTATCATGTAGATGAGCTTGGTCAGTGGAGAAATGATAATGAGGAAGAAATAATGAAGAGGCTATTGAACCCAGTACTGCACTTGTGAATTTCTGCTACCGAGCTGAGATTAGATTTAACTTCTGAATGCACACTCTAAAGCCAGCAGATTTCAGGACAAGTAGTTTCTTTTCACTCCTTTGAGAAAGGAGTAGTCCTTGTCTGAATTCCTCTTCAAGGTAAGAGGTTATCTTCACCCCTAATGTCTTAGGTGCCATGGCAACGAGAAATGTGTCCTCTCTAAACATCCTTGATACTAAGAAAAAATCATATGAAAGCAGTTTGAACTGTGATTCTGTGATTCTGTGAAGGGCACTGAGTGTCTTTCCCCCTTAGTTTCACTCATCTGCTTACCAGACTTTCTTTCCTTGTAATTACCTTAGTCGGATTATAGATATCTTTAGTCTGCTACATTTTCAGAGACAATTTTTCTTCATAGACTGAGTTAAAACAGTTTTATCTGTATTGGTTTAGATAAGTGCCAGTTGTCTATGCACAATTTATATAAAGCTTTCTTAATCAATTAGGAAGTGCAGTCTTCTATATGGATTTAGTGACAGATGTCTTAGAACTAGAGTATAAATTTATTCAAGACAGAATATGGTAAGAACAAAAAGGAAATGTTGACCTCTCAGTAAATAAATTTCTTTTATATATGAATTACAGATTTATCATGCATACATATGATTGGATATATCTCTCTAAATAATGCTTGAGAGAATATACAGGCCTATCTACATCTGGCACGGTAGGTGGTTACATCCTATAAACTCATGGATAATAATTCAATGGCTGATACTTCATTAAGCCAATTATTGATACTTTTGTAATCTCTGCAGCTCTGAAATATGTCTTTCACATTATGGGGATAAGTGAGCATTTTCAAGATACCAGGTACGAATCTTTTATTACTGTGCAATATATAGGAAAGGCTTTCTAAAAGATAAAAATATTGAAAAAACACAAAGATCCAAGACCAACATATAAAATGTTTCTTTTCTTCAGTGAAAGGTAACAGTATTTCTGCAGATCAATATAATTTTATGATATCTGAATGAAAATAAACATGTATTTGAATGCAATGCAGAAGAGCCCACCAGAAAGAGGGAAACAGAAAACATAAAACCCCAAATAATCCCAAACAGGCAAATATCCTGAATTTCCCAACACCTATAACTGCTTGAAGAATCCATAGATCAAGCAATATACTAATTTTTGATAGGAAATAATTAGTATTGATTTTATTGCTACTTAGTATAGTGTAGACATACATTTTAATTTCTCTTCTATGAAAATTAAATTTATGTCTGGTAACAAGTACTGAAATGAAATGCAAGGGGGTAAAGAATTTCATACTGAATTTACATACTGAAAATGAGAACTTTTTGAGCCTTTTGTGTGGTTGAGCATTTTTGTTCATGTGAATGTTGGTTGCACAAAACTAAAAAATAGATATTGTGTAAACAATAATGGCTTAAAAATTATCCTCAAATGACACAGGAATGAAGTTGAGCAATGAATAGAAGACATATTCAAACATGAAAATGAATAATATAAACCAAAACCTTCCCATTTTATGAAGGTTTACAAGATGGTAATTTTGAATAAAATCTTCAACAACAACTACATAGCTTACCATTCTAGAACAATTCTTAGTATATGTAGAACTTCATAATAATTACTTAGTTTTTCAAGGACTGTAAACTGAACAGTATTCATTTACTTTTCTCTTATTCCAAAAAATATCTCTAACTTTTTGTATAAAAATGATAACTAATGAGTTGGGCGACAGACACAGGTAACTTTCCACAGAATAACACTTAGAAGGTAGAAAAAAGTATACTGGAAAAAAAAAGAAAGGTTACATGAACACATACTAGATTTGTTTCTGTACATTATTAAAGTGTGTATAAGTGTTGGCAGATTATACTTTTAGTGCATGCTGCCAACTTTAAATTAATGCTTCATGATTTAAAGATGTCAGTGAAGATTATTTTCTTATTTTTCCAGTGTTGTCACTACAGTTAGCCTACATATTCATTCACTATATAGTGAATATATTTATATATATATATATGCATTCCTTCCTAATGCAATTTACTGTTTCTCTGGCATTTTCAGAATTTAGCCAGGGGAGCAATAGCAGACATT
>JANHGN010019622.1:31364-49411 GCA_024605025.1 Megaceryle maxima | reverse complement strand
ATCTGCACAAAAAATGCAAATACTGATTCTTAGTCTTCACAGATATCTTTCAAAAATCTTCAGGAATGAAAAATAGCTTGATCTGGGTATTATTTTTATTATCATAGAATCAGACATATTTTGTAGTGTCACTCAATTATTTGATGATTATCTAAAGTCAGATACACTTCTGCCTAGAAGAATTAAATTTTGGTACTTCCTTTAAATACAGGGCTAGTATGACTGATATCTCAACTACTATCCTAGTAAGGAAAATTCAAGAACAGTGTTGAAATTATAAAACTTTTATCTCCCTAAGCATCATTAAAAATATTGTTTTATTCCATTCTTTTATATCAAATATATAAAAATTTGAAGGGCTATAAAGAAGTAAAAAACACCCATCCCCATGGCAAAGGGGTCCTTTTTCTCCTCTTAAGAAATATCTGTAAACTCCATGTTCCATCACTACTTGGTATTCACAAGATATTAATATATCCAAAGATCATTTCTTGGCATTCTTAGCTATAACTTTGCAGTGAGAACAATGTTTACATGGTTAACTACTATTTCACACAGCTCTTTCTCAGAGCTATCACCCTCCAGGATATCCTCTGATTTGGTAGACATGCACACCCAATATATTCTGTCAAGGGTTGCACTATTCACTGAATGCCATAGGAGATACTTTTGCTTTAAACAGGAGCCAAAAGGAAGGACCAAACTGTTATATTAGAGAAAATATTTACTGCAAATTTTATAGATTAGATAGAATCATCAAAGAAAAGATACAAAAAGAGATAGGAAGCTACTCCTCCTCAGTCAGGTAGCAGACAAGTGCTCATATGGGTGTCTCATATACACAGACATCTTGTCTTCAGATGTTTTGTAAAGGCACATTATTATTCTGTTCTGTGAAAATTATGATACAGCAAGTATATGTTTATTTCAAACTCTGGTTTACATAAATATAAATAAATGAGAATCTTGGACCAAGTCAAAAGTAGTAATGATTTCTGTTGAGCTCTTTTTTTCACTGACAACAAAATGAGTTGAACTTTTTTTTATGTGTTTTATCACTGTAATAAACTTTAAAGCCTTAAAAACCCTGATAGAAAAGTGACCCATTCTACTTTACAGCTGAATTCTAATGCATTTCTGAAGATTTTTTTTAAGTGTTCATTTTAAAAATCTATAAAAGTTTATTGGCATGTTTACATCCATCTATCTCGACAAGACCTCTGCAAGCAATTGTTGCTTTTCACTTTAAATGTTTAGGAATCATAACAGATTTTTAAAAATAAAATGCATTTTTTTCCTTCAAGAATATAAAAAAATGGTCTATTTGGGGGTAATAAGGACTTTCTGAGGAAAGTGATCAACCATCAAAACAAAATATTGTCTATCACTGTAGGCCAAAATTAGACTTTAGCTAGCCAAGATTTAAAAATTCATTTAAAAGATATTACTTCAGCGTAATACAACTTATGTTTTCTAATGTGCTCATATTTGCTCATCTCATAACTTTATTATCCTGCTGGTATGCTTTAATGGACTCTTCAATTGATGACCACTTGTTATGTAGGATAGACCAGGGGCCATCACTACACACAGCGAACACAGACAAAACAGACAGAAACATATTGATTTTCAGGAGGAGGGAAGACCCATGAGCTCCTGTAATATCTTACATGTTATTAGACTCTGGAACGTTTCCTAATAGGCAACATAAATCACTAGAAGAGTACACTATAGATAAAAAATCCTATTTCCATTTTTCCACCTCTTTTTTTTTTTTTTTTTTTTGGACTTGGGAATTCTGTCTTAATCCTTTCTAAATAATCTGGCAGATAATACTTTCTTGTAGGAAATAGATAAATCTTACTGAGCAAAACAAGACAAATTTTAATTGGAAGTTACTTCCAAATATGGAATATAAAAATACAGCTGATCATCCTTAACTTACTTCAGAAGAGGGAAAGGCATTTCCTGAGGATTTCCTGAGGACTGGAATATCTGTGATCAGGATCACCAAGCACTGTGTTTTGGAAATTACTATATCTACTGGATGATTTCTTTAACAAAATAAATTTTTTGTCATATTTGTATGATAATTACTGCTATTTCTATAATATCTGGAAGAGTTTTGTCAGTTTTTGATCAAACAACATCTCTGTATGAACAGGTTAAGATTTCTAAATTCACAGAAAAAATTCAAAATTGCTGAAGTCACAGGTGTTGTGAAACAATAAACTCATTGGGTAAAAGCAAATGAGAAGGAAATGTTTTTTTCTAACATGTGGATGACTGATGACTCTGCCTTCTTTAAAAATAATCAACAGTTGAAGGATTTTATCTTAGTTTTATCTGCAAAGATCATTCTGCTTTGAAATCCCCAAATGGTGATTCATTCCCATACATTTAGTATTAGCAAGAGTAGGGGAAAAGACATAACATTCTATCCAAGATTCATCAAAAGCTGCAGATAAAATGCCTTCTTCTGCATTGAAATATTGATGGGCAGATGTGCACACATCAACAGTACATCAGTGAAGTCTTTTAGCATCCATTAATACATGGTGTTTCTTGAAAGGTCATGTGTTTCAAGTACTTAAAAAAAAACCAAACCAAACCAAACCAACAAAACCCCACATATTTTATATACAACTCAGTGAAATTACTTTCCAGTTTTCTTGATGTCTTTGAAAATTAACCATCCTATTTGGGATGACACTATTGGCCCTTCAATTTAACATTTCAAAGCTGTCATTAGTTCAGCTTTTTGTGCTTGTATTTCTTTCTCAGGATTTGTAATTGCTGAGGTATCTGTCACTTTATACTATACTAAACACTAGACATGGTGAGAAAACATCTGATAGAAACTGCTGTTCAGTTGTGACAGATATTAAAATTTAATACAATCTCAGTATGAAGTTTGCTTAATCAAATGTCAGGGACATCTTAAATCTATCAATAAAGACCTTAATTCACCCAGGAGGCAAAATCAACAAGGAAGGCAAAAATCCCAAACAAGAAAAGAGCCTTTAAGAGTTGTATTTGTAGTGCCATCTGCTTTGAGTTAATTGTTCTCAACAGGCTACTTATCTGCCATTTATTCTTGGTATTACTCATTAAAGAAGTCATGAATACATAGAAATATGTCATGAGCATTAGCAAAATCCTGATATAGTGATAACACAGCCTTATCGATCTACTTATACTCTACTAATTTATATTACTTTTTTCTTTATAAGAGAAATAGCAATATTTGTACATGTACAGAAAATAATTAATAAACCTGATGCTTGTGCAATCCTGATAGACAGATATATATAAAAGAATTCACAGCAACACTCTGGGTAGCTCACAAGTGTTGTGAGTTGCATTGATCTTTAAAATAGCTTTGCTCCATAGATTGAAGCACTCTTCAAAATTTCTTATAACATACAACTATGCACTATATAAAAGAGACACTTAAAATTTGGGGAAATTACAGTTTGTCCTTGTATCTAGTAATTTGCTGGTTTTCTATTGTGAAGTGAATGGAATAGAAATACCACCTTTCATATCAGCAGGTTATTGCAATGTGTATGTCCTCAGAGCTGCAGCTTGAGTGCAACAGTCACAGTAAAGGGGACAGCAGACAGCAGTGGAAAACCATCTGTTTACAGGTGTTTTCCCCTTTAGAAAGAGTTTGTTGATGTGATCTTGGGAAGCAAAGAGTACACAAAGTGTTTCTATTTGTTAAGGTTTTTAAAAATATTAAAATAATAATAATAATAATTGAAAAAACAAATCAATCCACTAAACAAGCAAGACCCACAGATGTCTCTGAATCAGAATAGATAATAATCTGATCAGACATATTTTGAATTACTTTTTTTGACTTTAAAATAAGTTTCCAAGTTTAGTACAGTAAAAGATGCATTTCACTCAAGAGGATAATGAAAATGAAAGTATTAATTACTCTTTTGATCCCTATAATATGAAGGAAATATACACTGAAGTTCAGACGTGATTGGTTCTACTGATTTCAGTGGGATTACTCATCTCCTTGAAGTTAAATATACTTTAGTCTTTTTCCTTGATCAAGTTTATAAAACAATAAAAACACAGTAAGAATGTTACATGTACTGTCTCTGGACAAACAGTTTGCATTCATCCCTCCATCCATGTACCTCAGGACTTTCTATAGCTTCCACTGAAACTGTTTATATACAATGTACCTAAAGTACTATGCTGTAAGAAGATCATATTAATCAGTCCCTACTCCTGTTCCATCTCTTCTCATCATCTGTTGTTATTTTTTTCCTTTTTTTTTCCCCTCTAAGATCCCCTATTCTAAAAGAAGGCTACATGAAATGTTTTTGAAAACACATGCTTCAGAAGAGCATCAGAAAACACTGAGGTGTAGAATAACTTTGATCAAGGTGTAATGGCAACTTTTAATTCTCTGCAGATTTCTTTTTTTCATTTTATGACCTATGCTGCATCTTTATATGCAGATTTGAAATCCTACCACTTCATTTGGGATGATTGTGAAAGATAAAGGAATCTGAACACTGACTCCACAATTTTATTTTCAATTATTTAGCCTAGGAGAAAAGTATCTGAATGATCACGATCAGTTCTAACACTGTTTTATCAAATTTCAGGTAAATTCAAATAATTTGCTTAGCTGCTTACTGTGAAGCAGAGCTATTTCTAGGTATCAAACAAAAGTTTGATATGCAATGTCAGTTTTTAAAAAGGTCATAGGTCTGATCTCTCTACTTGTTTGTTACATTCAAAACCTTGTTAGGACCAGAAATAAATCCACCATACATATGGGGCTAGGATTTTATTGGAAATCCAGTTAATGTTTTAACACTCTAGTAATACAAATTATGTAATTAATACAGATAAAAACCTCGTTAATGACAGAATTTAACCAATTATGTAATCCCTTTGCCCCTTCTTGGCATCTACCTCTTTTTCATGATACTGTGCTCATTACTTTAAATGTCCTTGAGGGTCCTGAAGTTGAGGGACTCAGCTCTTGGTGGGAAGAACCAAGGAAATACAGAAAACATACCACCACCCTCCTGAGGTCTTTGGCAGGATATGAATATAGTTCGGAGAAGTAGGGGAGAAGACTTCCTTCTCTGTCCTGAGCTTTGCTTGAATTTATTTTATACATTTCTTTACCCCAGGCAGCTGCCTTCTAGCTACTCCCAGGTGAATGTCAGCATGTCCCCACATCCTCCCCAGGCTCAGCCTTACCAAGTCCCTTGTTTGTTGGGCACTGGTCCCCCAGGTTTACCAGGCCAAGGAGACACTGGGAGAGCTAAAGTTCCAGCAGAGGAGGCAACAGGCCCTTGGCCATGAAGCAGGCACCAAAGCCAGTGCAGCCCAGATGTAGCCAAGGACCTGTCCTGTTGTGTCAGGGCAGATCCTGTGAACCTTTACTAGTAAAGGCAAAAATGATAGTTAATGGGCTTCATTCTAAGCAATTGACAGAAGCAATACAAAAAGCAATTGACAAATACAGATAAGTACTTTGTACAGGGGTAGAGGCAACATGGCTTTCTAGAGAAAAATTGTACATCACAAATTTTCCAGTGTTCTTTGAAAGAGCTATATATGCAGATATTATGCATTTGGATTTCTAAAAGCTTTATAAAAGTCCTATTCTGGTGAACTAAGCTATAACTGTATATGAGGAAAACCTTCCATGGGTTACTAACTGATTTAAGATAACAAAGAAGAGATGGCAAAAAAGATCAATTTCCAAAATTAATATAGACTATCAGTTAGGATCTCAAATATGACACCATCACAACATAGTCATAAATCTTCTGAAAATGGATTTAAACAGTAAGGTAACAATGCTTTCTGATGGTACAGAAGTATTCAAAGTGGAATAAAAATGACTAGTAGTATAAAATGACAGATAACTGTAAGTGTCTCGTGTTACTGAGTAATCAAATTATAAAATGACATACAAATTATTATATTGTTTAATGCAAATTTATTTACACATGTAAATGGTGCAAAGAATATGCAATAACAGTTTAAATACTTGTAATTTCTTTTTCTGGAAGAAGTCTACTTAGATTTTTCAGATGGAGTCAAAAAGACAATGTTTGTTACTTTGAGGAGAGACATTCAAAAAAAATAGAGACATCAGACTGCATAAATTCATGATAAGACCATATCTTAAATATCATGAAGGCCACACAGGGAAATCATTTAAAAACAGGTTTAAGACTGCAAAGAAAAAAAGGAGGGCTTCTTAGGACAATGCAGAAACAGAATATTTTTCTAAGATGGATAAAGAAGGCAAAAATATAAATAGATTTCAAATGTCATGGAGAATGGTGACCAGAAAGTGCAGCAGTTTGGATATAATTCTGGTTTTGGAAGTCCTTAAAGTCAGTATAGCTTAAAAACAGTGGATAATAATGAAATCAGCTCCCTTTAGAGATGTCCATTTTCTTTTGGTCTTTTTCAAGCATCTGATACTGACAGAAAGACACTACTGAACCACACACATCTTTTGATTTAATCTGACCTTTTAGATAGATAACAAAATCTTACAATTGTAAGGATTTTTTAGTGCATTTAAGGTGAAAACTAGGGTTAAAACCAAATACATTTCTACTCATTCTATTTTTACAGATGACAAAGTGAAACTATAATTCACTGTGCTAGACCCACCATATAATCTTCTTCTATTTTTCTATTTATCCTGGGTGCTTTTTATCCACAGAAATCTATAATTCAGAATGTAACCAATGTCTCTGTAAGTAATTATCTGACAGTGTGATCTGCAATTTTCATACAGTGTACTTTGAATGAAAATATGGAAGGCATACGGAAAGCTAACATTTAAGCAAAACTTCCTATTACAACTCAGGAACTTTAATAAGTTCCTAAGTCAAAAGAAAAACTATCCCTTTAAAAGAATATCCATCTGTGTTATCTCTTGTAACTTTATTCTGAGTAAGAGCAGACTTCTTTAAATAACATAAAGAATGTTCTGATCAATATTATAATGAAATTTAATATTTGATGTTAGATTATTAGCTTATAATGAATTTGTCCTTTTATTATTGATGCATAATCAGTATTTTAATCAGGTTCATCAATGATATCATATCTAGAATTCAGCACAGCAGGAAAATTAATTGCTGGATTTATAACAAACATCCCTTATTGTGATTTGCATTTTATATAATCTTCAGTAACGGATTTTATAGGTGAACCATTTTATAAATACAGAAAACAATGCCTTGCAAATTTAACTGAAAACATATTATTCAATATTTTTATATTAAGCAAAAGAAAATACAGAATTAACTTTTTAATTTAAAAATATCCCTATTCTGAGGATTATAAAACATGATTTGTCTCACTGACTGCCGTGAATTTTAAGATTACATATTTTACCAGAAATAACTTTGTTCTTTGTGGGTCTATATTTAAGTGAGATGAATGTGAAATTATGAAAAAAAGCCTTTTCCACAGAAGAGATGAAATCCAAATGTCTTGCCTAATGTAGTTTAACAGTAATAGCAATACTAATACCTGAATAATAATAATAATATAATAATACCTGAATTGCAAGAAAAAATATTTTTTTTACTGAGCAGTAGTGTATCAGCCTGACTTAGAATAGTGGTCTAAAATATATATTAATGATATATGAAGCAATTATTATTTAATCTTATGAAATTAGGACCACTGGACTCAAATATGGCATATCTGATTAGGTATTACTCTTTGAAATACTGATGTAGAGTATAAGAATTTCTGACCTCTGCTTCAACAATTAAAGAATATTGCATGAAAAATTAAATTGAACTACAACTTTGACTACAGTCTCAGAATCATGGAGTGGGAATTGAAAAATAAATGCTTACATTCTTAAATTAATTAAAGTTTGTTACACTACTGTCAAGGTTTAGGGTCAGCCCATTAGATGCTCTCAGTTAACCCCCCTCACTCACCAAAGAGGAAGAGAAAGTGAGTAAGGGAGAGACACTTAGCAATTAGAAAAGGAAACTAGAACAGATTAAATTAAAATAATAATAAAAATTGAATATATATTAATATATACAAAACTAGTATTGAACCCAACCCCCCCCGATGCCAGTTATATCAGGCATTGGGAAAGTCCCAGACTTGGCTCAGTGGCAGATGGGAACCATATTCAGGAGATGGATTCTGGTGCTGGATTCAGGAACACACAGATCAGGATTGAAGGCAGAATGGACAGAGTCCTCCTCAGATGCCAGCCATTGAAAAAGCAAGGAAGAAACTGGATGAGCCAAGCTGAGCTTGACCCTCGTGATCCCTCACCTTTATACTGAATGTGACATATATGGGATGGAATCCCTCATTGGTCAGTTTAGGGTCACCTGTCCTGTTCTCTCCTCTCTGCACATGTGGCCTTTTATTTCCTGCACCCCCAGTGTGGTGCACAAGATCCAGCAGTGGCCTTGATCTGCACACCAATCCTTGGTACTAACTCTAAACACTGGGTGTTATCACTGCCTGTGAAAACATGATCTTAACTTCAGAAAGTACTGCTAGTTAGAAGAACTGAGCTGAAAAGTAAAATCATTGAACATAATTAGTTCTGTTCTCAGTCAAATCAGGACACCCTAGGTAATCAAAATTTGTAATTTTCACATCATGCAAAAATACAAATCTTTATTTTGTCCAGATCAAATGAAAGTCAGTTCTATTTATTTATTTTTTATTTTATTTTATAAAGTAATTAAAACAAATATTATTTAACAATAAAAAAAGCACAAATAGTAGGGCTCAATGTAGTTAGATACCAATGGACATATCTCAAGAGTAAAAGATTTAGTAACAGAATCATTTACCTTGATGTGTGAACTGGCACAATCCACAAAAGAAAATATATGCTTTTAGAAATTACATTCTGAATATTTGATTTGTGGCAACCTGATATAACCTCTAGTGTTGTTGTCATAGTTTAGTGTCAGAGCAGCCCCTTAGATCTAGAACAGACACTCTCTGTTAACCCCCCTCCCTACACAAGGGGGAAGAGAAAGGGAATAGCGGAGAGAGACTCAGCCATGAGAAAAGGAAACAGAACAGCTTGAATGGAAATGAAAATAATACTACTAATAGATTATATACAAATATGTACAGAACCAATATCAAACCCAACCCCCACTGATAATAATTACATCACCATCACCACTGATGCTGTGGAGCAGGCACTGGGGCAGTCCCAGCCTGAGCCCCGCAGCAGACGGGAGCTGTGTTCAGGAGCTGGATTCTGGTACCAGGTTCAGGAACACACTGATTGGGATCAAAGGCAGAATGGACAGAGTCCTCCTGGATGCTCCGAGGAAGGAACCAAAAGAGGACCTGAGCCAAGCCAAACAAAGCTGGCAAAGCTGCCCAAGAGGGGAGAAGAGCCCGGGAACCCCTAGAGAGAGAGTGGCTATAGACCCTCCAGATCCCTCCGCTTTATAGTGAATATGACATATATGGGATGGTCAGTTTGGGGTCACCTGCCCTGTCCACTCCTCCCTTCAGGTGCTGCCTTTCACTTTTCTGCACCCCCCACTGTGGTACACAATATCCATCAGTGGCCTTGGTGTGCACATCAATCTTTGGTACTTTAAACATGGGGCGTTATCACTGCCAGAAGCTGACACTGCCTCTGAAAACAGGCTGCTAACTTCAGAAAGTGCAGTTAGTTAGAAGAACTAGCTGAAAAGTAAAATCATTGAACAGAACCAGCTCTGTTCTCAACCTAACCAGGACATATTCTCTTAGTTACATTGCTAGTAGCAGAAGATTAAATGAAACAAGACATGTTCTTCAGAATGTAATCCAGAAGAAAATAAATAAATAGATAAATAAATTATTGAATATATAAAAGAAAAAAAAATTATACCACCACCCCCCAAAAAAACAACCAACCAACCAAAGAGCAACAACAAAACAAACAACAACAACAAAACAAACAAAAAACCCCAACATAGAATAAAAAAAAAACCAAACAAAACCCCTAAAGCCTGGAGGCTGATGCTTTGGTTTAGAAAGGGCTTCCCTTCCCTTTTTAAACCACTGAAGGGACATATTTTCTAACTTATTTTAGAAAATAAAGTTATCATTCCAATGCTAGATATCAATATTTTAAAATACTTCCTTCTGCTCTGTTATGTGGCAAAAAAGGTATGTTACAAATACGCAGTTTACAACAAAGAAAGTAGTATCTATTTAAGAATATATTTAAGAATAGTTTCTACATCCATATCCAGTGTTAAAGACAATAATATGGCAATATTCAGAGTTTAAGGATTATTTTGAAATAGCAAACCACAAGCTAATTTTCAACTTTCTTCCTCTTCAGTAGAAGATAACATATAAAATACTAAAATAAACAGTGGTGTAAATAGACATACTCTGATAAACATGTCATCAGTAGTTCAGATGTAGAAAGAGACATACTCTTTAACTGCACAGATTTATAGGTATCTACTTTAAGTATATTATATGATTCATACTTAATTAAATACCTATAAATTAGTTCCAAATCCTATGGTGTGTTAATCTCAATTCACTCTAGAAGATAAAACTTTACTAAGCATATTATTTATGTTTCCTGTTATCAGTTCTTGGACATCTGTACCAGGGACATTGGTATAAACTAATAATCTGATCCCAAGGCAGACATTAAATAATCAGTACTTAAGCATCTCTGAATTTTCTGTTGAGCTAGGGCCTTCTGATATTCTCTAGAGAAAGATAAAAGTGAGAGACTATGACTTATCTTTTTCATCAAAAGTGATTCCTTACCAGAAGAAATGTAGAAATGCCCATCTCATGTTTTTTTTTCTGCTTTCTAGTTGGCTGTTTGCATGATTTATGACAAACTTGTAATTGTGTTAACAATCTGGATGTAGCTTTTAAGGCTCTTTCTATCTGGTTTTTAGTTTACACAATTTTTGTTGAGTCGTCATTGGATGTGATCACCACTTTAAAGCAAATTAAGATTACCATCTACCCCTTCTCTTCTATTCTACTTTCATCTACAAAATGAAAAATTATTTTGAAGTGTGGGGGTAGGTTTTATCATAGTAGTAGCAAGCACTTAGATCTATCAGTATTTCTCTATGTTTTTTCTCTGAACTCGGAGAGATTTGCTTATTAAATGTCAAATTCAGGAGTTCAGTATCTAGAAAATGGCATTTAATTTTTAGAATGAAAGTCAAGCGACCTGTTTTTAAAAGCACAGAACAAGCATCAGCTGCTTGCCTTCCTTAAAGTGCAACTTCAGTCAGCTTAGCCAAGGAACATAAAGTGTTGGAGGCAAGTGTTGTTGGTTATTAAAAGTATTATAGAAAAGATATATTTGGCTTTGCTTTCAATTTTCTATTCTGAATTATTTAGAACTATTAGTTTTACTACAGATTCTTCTAGATTGTTCTTTATCAGGCCATAGCAGTGTCCAGTCTTCTTTTATTTATAAATAAATTAATTTGAACTTTTAAATTATAAAGTTCCCACCAATATACCACAAAAATTATGGAAACTATTTAAAATTCTGAACAAGAAGTGCAGTATGACCAGTTCACCTTCTTTAACAATAACCACTAAGTATTGTAAATCTCTTAAGAGTTTTCCCACCATTCTCAATATTTGTCTACAAAGTCTACAGTAATGACTTCATACCCTTATTTTCTCCAGCTTTTTTTTTACTTATTTCAATACATGCATGAAAGAAAGCAGCTACAAATATTCCTTACTTAAATCATAATCTCATATTTTCTTAGGTTAAAACTCCAACTAATAAATGGGCTATTTATGTTTTTCATTGACTGCAGTTTTTCTGTGAATAAAATGTTTCTGTTTTTTTCACACACCCCCCATGTGTATAATCTATGAAAAATAATATTTTTATTAAGAAGAAGTTCTGAAACCAATCAATTCTCTCACCCTATTTGTGGTCTAACAAGAAAAAAAAAAAGCATGGCCATTTATAATTTCCTCTAAGTGATGATTTTAATAAAGACACATTCAGAAATGCTGTCAATAGTTTCAGAAAGAATACTCCCCGTGTCAGTGTGTGTGCATCTGTGAAAGAAATATATAATCAGTCAAGGAATAACTGAGACATAATTATGGTCACCATGCTTCCCACTTATTTATTCATACAAACTCATATGCTTATACATTAGTCTTGGTACAAATCTGTCTGAAGACAGCAAACTAGTCTGGTTTTAATCTTTGCAAGAATAAAACTTATCAGTTTTAATAGCAATTGCCAACTTCTAGGTTGTCCTTCACATCTCACTGGTCAGCTAACAGTAATCAACACACATTACTCACACAGGGCTCAATCCTAATTACTCTTCCCAGCCTACAATATAAACAATCAGAGACGCATGATCTGAATGCTGACTCACTTTTTAAGCTTACTGATTTTTCTCAGCTTCTCTACAGAGTGATCTCCAAATACACTAAATACAACCACAGTGGTTACACCAGACTGACTATAATACAAGTATACTAGGCTCCAGGCCATTTATTTAGACTACAGAACATACTATTTCCAAAATGACACATGAATTATTAATTGAAATATAGAGTTTATTTTCTTCCTTAGATATAGGAGGATTCAATAGTGAATTAGATGGTTTTCAAAGGTATTACAATGTTACAAAAAAGTACAAAGGGTATGTGAACCTCATTCAGAATCTAACTACCACAGACAGTAACAAGACCTGTGTGAGAGGCAGATTTTTTTATATTGTGCCCCTTTGGAGTTTTCATATCTCCCTCTCACACTGACCCCTGGAATATTTTCTGCAGGTTTCAAGATTCTGGTTCTGAATGAAAATTTCATCAATAAAATGATAATTTTTCTCATTGTCTATATTAGTATCAACCCTTTTAACATTTGAAAACCTTGTAATACACCTATAAAGAGACATAACAATGGCTGTCATGTTTCATTTTCTGAAATCAGAAAAATTTCTCAGGCATTCTGGGCTGTACTATTAAAAAATCCTGGCTCTGACCAGTACTTAACCAGGAAGCAATCTGGAAATACTGGGTGTTGTGAAAATAATCAGGTTTTCACACTTTTATGGTACTAGTTCTAGATGGTAAAAATCAGACTTTCTGGATTTCATCAGTCCCACTGAAAAAAAAAAAAAAGGAAAAAAGGAAGAGAAGGAAGGCATAATTATGGGTGATGATTTAGAAGTTTTTGCATTTACTTCATAAATTCCTCAGTTTATGGATAAGAACATTTTGGACTGAAGATAAAAATTCCAGAAACATAAAGCAAGGGTTATAGGAAAGGAACTGACATATTTTTTTCTTTGGAGAAAATGACAAATCAGTGTAAAGCATAATTGGATTCTCTGAGTTGTAATGTTAACAGAACAGTACTTTAGTCCTATAATCATCCATCAAAAGAAATAATGCTGACATAAAGCCAAAGTAGTCATCTGCTCTGGGTCTAATGTTAAGAGGAATCAGAAATTTCAATGAAATTGTGAATTTTCAGGCTAACAGAGTTAGGAATTTCTGCAGAAAGAAATCACCTATCATTCTTTGTTTATTCAAAAGAAAAAGTGTTTCCAACTCTACTTTTTTTTTTTATATATAAACAAGATTAAAGAGAACACATTAGGCTCATATAGGTCATTTTTCCTCTTCATGGAATCAACTTTACAAACTAGAATAGTAACAAAAACTCTTACTGACCTCGATAGGCTTTCTGTGAATCTTTTAATATGTATGGGAACAAAAATAATGAACGTAGTATGTTGAGTATCTCTCAATTTTTTTTCTCCTTGAATTTTCCTCTCAGGTAATCAGAGAACTTGTTTCTGCCTTACAGGTTTGAAATGTAAAAGGAAGATATGTTATTTCCATACTCTTCTTGTGATGGTATACATGTAGAACTATAGGTTCTTAAATGGTTTATAGGTCATACCATTCATAACAGTGACTATAGCAAATTAAGTCAGGCAAAGAATGTGAGAAGACTTCAGGACAAAGACGCAAAGACATAATCTTTGAAATATTAGATGAAAATAATAGAGGAGGATGTAGAAATGGAAGTAAAGCCTTGAAAAGACCCTATAGTAAATGTCTGAAATCCATGATCTTTCAAATTTGAACATAGCCAGACAGATTCTTAGATTATGTAAGTAGTCTAAACAAAACAAAACAAAATTATATCATAGGGAAAACTGTTTTCTAGAAAAAAAAAAGGAAAACTACTTCTGTTTGATTGATTTAGTTTTAAATAATGCTTACAAACAGCGTTTGTAGGAAGCATGAAAATGGAGAAGAAAAACTTGTTCCTTATAAATGAGTAGTCAGTCAAGTACTAACAAATAGATTAAAAATTCACTCAGACTTTTTCAGTGTATAATTATTTGGGGGTTGGTTAAATTTCCATGGCCTTAGGCACTTCTGTCAACGTTTAGGGTAAGGGATACCCAGTAGACTTATGACAGATGTTCTCTGTTAACCTCTCTCCCTTCCCAAAGGGGAAGAAAAAGGGAATAAGGGAAAGAGACTTATAGATTAGAAAACTAAAGCAGTTTGAAAATAGTAATAAAAAATGGAGTATATACAAATATATACAAAACCAGTATTGAGCTCACCCCCCCCCGATGGCAATGGGAGGGCGTTAAGAGGATGTAATTAGACTGTGGTGCCCAGTGACAGAAGAAGAAGTAAGGTGAAAACTGAAACACAGAAGGATACACCTGAACATTGGGTAACATTTTTTCACTGTGAGGGTGATTGAGCACTGGCAGAGATTTCCCAGGGAAGCTGTAGAGTCTCCACTCTTGGCAAGTAGTTCTATGTGGTCCTGCTTGAGCAGGAGGGTTGGACAAGATGCCCTCCAGAGGTCCCTTCCAACATCAAGCACTCTGTGATTCTGTGATGACTAATGAGGGAAAGCTGAGATCCATTTCTTTTAAGTGTCTCAGATTTTTGTTTACAGCAGATGAGCTGTAAAGCCTCTTAAGAATCACTAAATGGCATGGTAAGCTAGCTAAATAATTGGCTGATAGAACTTTTCTCCTCTGAAAAGCCTCAGTTGCAGTTTTGCTGTTTATATATGAGATTAATATTCAAGTAATGTGTGATAATGGTTCTCAAGTGTAAGCTTAAGGCATAATACAGAACTGTGTGTGTGTAGGATTTGCTTTAACACAATTGTTTGAAAAAGTCATGAGATGCATTTTATGAAATTGTGTCTTATTTTAGTTTCCAAAGTTAATTTTTGAAGTTGTCTAAATGACTTAGAAATATGGTGTGAGAATTTTCCAAGCTGATTTCTAATCTTCTGAAAGAAATTAATGAGTCTGTCTACTAACCATATGAGGACACCTCTTCTTTCTTATCTTGTACTTGTCAATGTGCTTGGGACAATTTCCATTTAGTTTCTAAATCCTGCCGAATCTATAGTAAGATTTGTATCCCACCACTTTAGGTGCTATTCTGGTAAGCTGTTTTAAACCGTTAAGCCCTATCCTTCCTCTTTATCTTGAAAGAATGAATGCAATGTCCAAAGATTTTAATATGCTACAGGTAATATTTTTGCACTAACTAAATTGTAAGAAGTGAGTGAGTGGTGCTTAAGTATTGCCTGAAGCACATTATATACATAGAAATATATCTGTCAGCTGCTATTACTGATTAAATGCAGAGATTACACAATTTCTATTTCCACTAACATAAGGTAGTAGTAGTAGTAGTTCAGTCTTTAAAAAAGGTGTGACTCCTGCCATTAGGTACATGACAGGGACACTGACAAACCTATACCATATGTACAGTTGTGCAGAATCTTTCCAGTGGGTTTAATATGATTTTGAAAATCTATGGCTTCTTCTGAATAGAAAAACTTTACTGCTGCAGTGCCTTAGAAATATATTTCTGTGATCTGGGAATAAAGCCTGAACAGGAGCTGTATGATCACTCTGAAAACTGAGACCCCAAGATGTACTCAAGATCAGTGATCCTATGAAACAATCCTTATCAAAAGCAGTGAAGATTCTGCTTCCTTATATTGCTTTCTACCTCCAGGATATATGGGCTGACTCAGCTGGGGAGGTGATATGTGCAGAAAAATTTGATTGCTTTCTTACAGCTGTAAAAGACGTAGAATTTGTGACATAGTCCAATTTATTCCTGTGTTTGGCTTCCATTCTCCATTACTGTTCCACTGGAAGAGGATCTAATTTAAGATATTTTGCTCTCCATCCTTTGCAAGATTTTATGACACCCTCAGGTGTGCTGATTCAGCTGTGTGACCCTGCTCTAAACCAGATGAGTGATAGAAGCCATTTTAAGAGCAAAACACACTACATTTTTTTTATTTATTTCAGTGGATCATTTCAGGAAATGTAGGTTAGAGTAAGGTGACACAGAAATAGAATTGAAAATGGATGGTAATCTTTCCTGTGGAATAAACAAGTGTGGGAACAGAAGAGTCAGTAACTGGTAATTTGCAATGCAGCTGATGGGGTACTAGCATAAAGCCATGGTTTAATCAAGCAGACAGACTTTTTCCATAAAATTAATTCTTAGTTTGCTTTACTAGTCACATATCAGAATATACTTTTATAGTGTTTACACTAAGAGAGGTGGGAAAATGTGTTTGTTTTAAAGGACTATGAGAAGAAAAACTTTTTTTTTTTTTAAAGTCTGAATGTCCTACTTGTTCTCCATCTGGCAATAAAGGACAATCTACCTCTAAGTAAAAAGAAAATGTAAACACTGCTTATATGCCAATTCTTTTTCTGTACTGCTTTCTCAGATAGAATAAATGAACAAATATTGTCCCATCAAAATCATTGATACCATGTTAGTTTATATTAGCTGAAAATGTGGTGCATTTTTACAGTGAACTCTTTCTTATGCAATTCAGCTCTGTCTTCGCTGAGCTGTTCTATCTCCTTGTCTGCTGCAGTCTTTCTAACTGTTTATATGTGAAAAAACCTTCTAGTGTTAATAGTCTGTATTTTATTCTCTCTGAGCCCTTCAGAAATATTTTTCTATGGTTATTTTACATTTTATGATATAGAAAGATCATCTTCTGCCCTCATGCACACTTCAGTTAATTTTAGTGGGGAAAAGTCAAGATTAATTTATATACCCTTTCTAGATGTTTCCACTGCTTGGCCAGAGTCTTTTAAATCCAGATGAGTTCTGGATGCTGTAGGAAAACTGTAATTTTCCTGATGAGTACATCCTCAGATTGTGTACTTTACGTTTCTCAACAGTATTGTTTAACACAGTAAAGCTGGGCTGTTAAATCAAGAGCTTCTTTGAACAGGACAGAGAGGAAATGTTCAGCACAGTAAAGCATTCAGTGCAAAATAGTTGTCAGATATTTAAGCTTAAAAATCAATAACATGAATAGTCTATTCATAATTCAAACACAGTAATACTGATGAAAAGAAAATATCTCTAATTTATCCTTTGAAATTCAAGCCAGAAAACTATTCTTAGAATATAATGTTGCTTCTTCCTTATTGTATTTATATATAACCATATATAAAAGTACATATATATGTATGCAAATATGACTAAAACATTCTTTGATTGTTCTACAGTTCTAGTATTCAGCTGAATGAGTGGGAAAAAATGAAGTAGAAAGCTGAGTGAATCTCTTAAAGACAAAAGTTTGAACACAACTTCTAATTTAGTTATAACCTTAAAATAAGCTATCAGGTATATTCTGCTACTACATTACATGTAAATCACTTTGAAGGCCATACTTAAGATATAGTAGCAGTTACATGAAGTTTCTATCACAAAACTCTTTGCCTGTTCACTGGCTTAGCTGTTGACTGAAATAAACAGTATTTTTTTAATTGTACAATAAGCAGTTTATGTTGTAGGTAATTATTTGGGTGATTTCCCTGAAATAACAGTATTTCCCTGCTTAAGGGGGAACCTCAGGCAGAGACAGTGGCATTGAGTGCACCCTTACCAAGTTTGCTGATGGTACTAAGATGGGTGGAGCAGTTGATATGCCAGAGGGAAGGGATGCCATC
>JANHGN010019622.1:18052-29556 GCA_024605025.1 Megaceryle maxima | reverse complement strand
TAGGTTTAGACTAGACACTAGGAAAAAATTCTTCACGGAAAGAGTGGTGGGATATTGGAATAGGCTGCCCAGGGAGGGGGTTGCGTCGCCATCCCTGGATGTGTTTAAGAATCACTGATGTACTGTTGGGGGATATGGTCTAGGGGTGAAATTGTAGAGTAGGGTGAATGGTTGGACACAATGATCCCAAGGGTCTTTTCCAACCTGGATGATTCTGTGATTCCGTAAATGAAAAGCTGGACATGAGCCACCAATGCATAATGGCAGTCCAGAAGGCCAATTGAATCCTGGGCTGCATCAAAAGAAGCATGGCCAGCAGATTGAGAGAGGTCATCCTGCCCCTCTACTCTGCCCTGGTGAGATCTCACCTGGAGTACTGTGTCCAGCTCTGGAGCCCCCAACACAAGAAGGATGTGGACCTGTTGGAGCATGTTCAGAGGAGGGTCACAAAAATGATTAGAGGGCTGGAGCACCTCTCCTATGATGTCAGGCTGAGAGAGTTGGGGTTGTTAAGTCTGGAGAAGAGGAGGCTCCAGGGGGACCTTACAGAGATCTTCCAGTGCCTAAAAGGGGCCTATAAGAAAGCAGGGGAAGGTTTATTCACAATAGTCTGTAGTGACAGGACAAGGGGTAATGGCTTTAAGCTAGAAAAGGGTAGATTTAGGTTAGACATTAGGAAAAAGTTCTTTAATATGAGGATGATAGATCGCTGGAATAGGTTGTCCAGAGAGGTGCTGGAGGTCTCATCCCTGAGGACATTTAAGGCCAGGCTTGATGAGGCTCTGAGCAGCCTGACTAGAGATGTCCCTGCTTATTGCAGGGATGTTGGACTAAATGACCTTTAGAGGGCCCTTTCAACCCAATACATTCAATGATTCTATTCTATGACATAGCTGCCATCATGGAAACACGGTGGGATGATTTGTACAACTGGAGTGATGCAGCAGATGGGCCAGGAAGGAGAGGCAGTAGGGCAGGCCTGTATGTTAGGGGGGTGTTTTGATTGTCTAGAGCTTAATGATGGTGATGATAGGGTTGTTTATGGGTAAGAATCAGGTTGAAGGCCAACAAGGCAGATGTCATGGTGGGAAAGTGCTACAGACTGGCCAAGCAGGATAAAAGGAGGAGACAAAATATTCTATAAGCAGCTGGGAGAAGTTTCACAATTCCTAGCCTTTGTTTTTGTTGGGAACTTCAACTTACCAAATGTCTGCTGCAAATACAATACAGCACAGAAGAAACAGTCTAGGAGATTCCTGGAGAGAATAGAAGATAAATTCCTGACACAGTTGGTGAGGGATCCAACTTGGTTGGTTTCATTTTTTTCTTTGTTTGTTTGTTTTCTTTTAAAACACCAGTGTTATAGAAATTTCCTATTTTTGACCAAGCATCAAATGGACACTGAAAAGCTGATCCTTCACAATCACTGTATTTAATCAGATGCTCTTCATTCAGCACACTGCCTGCCTTTCTTTACCATTTTCTATAGCAATTACTCTTTATCTCCGGTTATGTATTCAAACAAGGTAAACATATAAGTAAATATTTTCATGTTTTCCCAAAGCTATTATTTTCAAAGCCACAAATTTCACACAGCATTTGTTTTTCTAGACTAGGCTATTTTACATACGTACTATTTAAAGGATGGTGTTGCAAGCAAATCATTACGTCAATGACTAGATTTTGGCCTGAGGTTAAGATAAATGAAAAGGAACACTACTGGATATGATGTGAGAAATTGCTAAACTTAAATAGCAGACACAAGGAAGCTGATGACACTTGCAGGTAGCTTGGTGAGGGATGGCTGGATGTCATGGACGGTTAAGTAGGAATGATGTGAGAGACTGCAAAACTGCAAAGATATTTGGAGGGGAGCATTGGGGACCTTTTGGGGAGTACAATCTTGCAAGGCCAAGAATACCTAGGTAACCACATCGGTTGTATTATATAAACCTGAGATAACCTAAGTATTGTAGAAATACTGAATTTCAATATGAATTTAGCAAAACTGGGACTGAAGGGGCAAAAAGTAATTAAGGTAAATTGCCTGTTAGAGCAGGGAGAAATCTGAGATGAATAAAGGGAGTTACAAGGACGACAAAAAGGAGGGCCAAGAAACAGGAAAAAGAGTAATTAAGTACGTAATCGTGTGACCAATGTTGTCCAGGATTACCCGTGGACAGGCCTGTGATTGGTCATCACAGCTGAAGCAGGACAATAAATCAATTTTTTTTATTTTTATGAGTCAAACAAATCTTCTTTTGCTGTCATGAGGACAGGAATGAGGGTAAGGTGATGGGCTTCCCTGCACTGTAAGAAAACACCTCAGCAGATGATCAAGCATCTTGGTACCACCATGTCAATACAAATTTCAGGTGTCATGGCATTGGCACCTGTTTACTGCTTCACAATATACTCTGGACACTGTTTTGTTTTGGTTTAGTTTTTATTATTTCTTTTGTTACATTTTTCAGTTCTGTAGTTATAATTTAATTATATTTCTAATTTTATTAAAGATCATTTGATGTAAATAACATTGCACGGGATTCCAATCAAAATTTTTGTCATGTAAGACAACAGAATGGGCAATAGATTATGTGGTCTTATGGCAAAAGATATCTATCTGTTTATTCTTCTGGGTCACCTGTGTGCCTTATTTCCTACAATGAGATTTCTAATTCAGAATAGCTGCAAGTTATGATAGAGCAATACTTAATTTTCAAAAGTAAGTTGCATCTTTCTGCAATGAGCCAGTACATGCTGCAGTTCCTTATTAACTATCATTCTGTGTTTTTTAAATATCAGAAAGCAAGGATGATTTTATTTTATTTCTTTAATAGATGGCAAAAATTGGTGTTCGTCAATAGGTACTGGTGGATCAATTAATATCTACTCGGGACACGAGAAATGGAGGATATAATGCAAGGGCAATGTCTCTTGTTCATTATCGATTTTTCTTTCTATTAGTTCATACCAATATAGTAATACCAATATAGTGTTTGCCTTGTAACCTGTTGTCAAGGTAGCCTACAGTGGCAAGATGAAAGAACTCTAATCTATCCTTTAAAAAACATACTAGCTACATTGTGATGTCCTCATAAGAAGTGCTTTTCCACAACATGTTTGCAACAGGGACATAAAGATTTGATCCGAAACCACTGACACTTGACATTATTAACATTCCTTTAAGAATATCCTACATTTTGCAAAATATCCTTTTTAATAATTTTTGCAGAATATCCTCCTTAGCCTTCTCTTAACTCTGAATCTGCCTTTATATGTGCTTATATATATAAATTTATATGGCACTTTCGTACAAAAGATAATGGAGATTTGAGGCTAGTTGAAGAAGAAAGGTGGAATTAACATTTTAATTTTTTATTTATATTTTTATTATATTTTTATTTAATATTTTATGAGCATTTCTCATATCTAAATTTTCATAATTTTTCAAATCACTATCTACAGTGTAGAGCTAAATAAGCTCTGAACCAATAATTAGTACAGGTCTGTTACCAGGACAAAAATCTGAAAGCATCTGATAATCTGTCTGCTATTTCTAACAGAAATTTCTTGCTTCAGAAATAAAAGTTCTCTCTTGTTAAGGACATATTTTTTCAGTGTAATTTCACTATCTTGTAGAAAAAAACCTCACTATTTCTTCTCATTCATTAAGCTTCAATAAATGCAGAAGCCTCAATATATGCACATTTACAAAGTGGTTGACTTTTTATGTCTGTTGTCCTGAGTACTATATATTTATATAATGAATTTGCTTTTTCAACCACCTTTTAATAAGCATAGGTTTGATTTAAGGGAAGTGTATGGGAGTTTTGCAAATATCTTATACAGGTACCAGTAAAGGAAAAGAAACCTAGTATGGCTAGGTCAAAGCTTTGAGCCTTTGAACAGACATTGTTCTGTTTGATCTCTATTCTCTGCAGCAAAACAAATTCTGCTTATTTGGTTTCTATTTATTTATTTTCTCCTCCTAGTGGAAAAACATCTCAATTCAGCAAATTCAATTAGTTTTTTACTTCATTATTATCCTAATGAATTTTATTTTAAAATGAAAAAAAAATCAAAACTGGTAATAAGCATTTAGAAGTGGTAATAAAAAATAGGAAAAATTTTCACAGTTGTTAATACAGATGAAAATGTGTATTGAATATAACTTAACCTGTGTGGATCAATAAAAAACTTTCTTATCTATTAAAAAAATCCTTACCAAAAAATTGGACTATCATCTTAATTATATTATTATTTATTATCAAACACTTGTTTTTTATTAATAAGCCCATATTTATAAGATGTTTTCTATAAATGTTTCACTTTACTTCTGGATAGTGCATTTGATTTCCTTTTGGGCATTATATATATTTTTTTTTTTCTTATGTTTATTCTTCTACTATGGATCCCATTAATGGGCTTCTGCATTATTTAGGATTATTTTTATGGTAACATAATAGGAAGAACACTTCTGTCCTACTCACTAGAGAAAATCCTTTCCATGGACTTTATCCATCACCTCCTGAGGCCAAAATTACTTGTCTTTTTCTCTTTATTATCATTTCTGTTTTCCTATTTTATGTGAATAATGACTACCAATTATTAATGTCTGATGAGTAGCTAATGGTCCAAGTTCAGTATTAGGCAGAAGCAATAAAAATTATTCTTTAACTGCTCCTGAAGTATCTAAAATAAATAAATGTGCTTGATGACACTAACTTGTATAAAAGTGAAATTCATAAATCAGTGGTTTGAATGGGATAAATTTCACCATGAATATAGTCCTTAATAGACCAAAATTTAGGACAAAAGAATAAATAAATTTCTTTGATTAATTTAATCATTTTTAATTGAAAAGTTGAGCAAAACTTGATGTTAAGTGGACATGAACATGCTTTATGAATCAGCAAAGCTGTATCTTTCAGTTGTGTTACTGTCTATCATAATTACTATGCAAACGTTTGGAAGGGCTTTGATTTTTTTGTATTTTTTTCAGGGAAAGTTTGACTGTTCAGTGAGAAAAGTGACTTCTTTCTGGCTTTATAGGTAGAATGAAGAGTTAAAGATGTTTATGGCAGTACATCAGCTTGTATGTCAAAATGATTACGGTCATATTGCTTGGTTAACCTAGGTCAAAGACAAGAAATCCAAGGTTGCTCCATCTGTTAAGAGACATGAACAGAAAAGACCTTATTCTGCTGGTACAGCCTATTTCAAATCATGAAAACAGACACTTTGAGTTTCTTTCTTCACTTCTTTTTTATGCTTCCCTATTGGTTTGAGTAGCTTTCCTTGATATTTCCTCGTGAGAAGTTGGGTTTTTCAGTAAACTAGTACTGTTGTATTCTTGTTGCTGAAACCCTGACAGGAATGCTTCATCTTTAGGACTCCAAAAAAATCATTAGCTACTGAATGTTTCATGTGATTCCTAATGTGTCATAAGAACTCTTTTGTTCTATGAGGAAAAAATGTACCACTAGCAATGCTACACTCAAGAACTTGTTCTGGGAAAAATAAAACGCAAATATAGATGGAGCTAAACATTAAGCGTTAAACCAATTAATGTTTTAAGAGTGTAACAGTTCTAATTGTTTGATACAGAAAAAAAAATTACAGTTGAAATTATTATCTCATAAAATCCCTTGTCTATCTCTTCACTTGGTGCTGTGCTTCAAACCTCCCCTCCTCAAGAAAAACAATAGAAGGATTTTATGATAAAACACCATCACCCTGAGTTCTTTGATGGGAACAGAGTGATTTGGAACCCCTCTGTCCTGAAATCAGCTTGGATTTATTTTAGTGTCATCCTGTGCTACTGCCCTCTGGCTGCCCCCACCTGAGGGGTAAGCATGGTCCCACAGCCTCCCCAGGCTCAGATCCTTCCCCAGGGGATTTCATTTGTTGGCCAGTGACCCCCAGGGTCTGCCAGATCCTTCTCATGGAGACACTGGCAGAGTCAAAGCTTAGGCAAAGTAGGCAACAGGCACCTGGCCCCAAGGCAGGAGCTGAAACCAACTCAGTCCAGCTATGGTCGAGGTAAACCCAGGCCAGACCTGAGACCTGTGCTTTCAGGTCAGAGCAGGGTCCAAAACTTTTCACTAGGAATAGCAAAAATCATATTTACAGGCTCTGCTGTATCAATAAAATCACTGAAACTTTATGCCTATTTATTCTTCTTCATTCAACATGCTGCATAAGTATGTGATAACAGTATGTTAAATTTTGACATTGAACCACAAAGCAACCATAATATTCTGAAAGACAGTCACATTATTACAATAGGAATTTTGGTCTTTCTGTCCTTGTGCTTTCTTCACTTACAAAATATATTTGTTTTTCCTCTTGTTAGGATAGCCACTGGCCTCTGGGCATCTGTTTAGGTTAAAGCTTTTCAGTGTTCTGAAGATTATGTTTCTTACTTCTGGAGACAGTCTGAAAGAGGCTAGAAAGGATTATGAAACAATAATTGGATCATGTAACAAGTTCACATGTGCAAATAATTAAATGTCATATTTTGACAAATTCAAATTACTGACTTCCTAAATATAATTTTTAACAGGGTTTGTTTTTTTTTTTTTCTTTTGACTTCAGTTCATTGGGTAATAGAAACCTGTTAAGAAGAAGACTTAAAAGGTCATCTTTCTGTTAAGCCATTCTAGAAGTGACAACTTGAGTACTGTGAAAAATGTCCTAATAAGCTAAATTTTGATAAACAAGATATGTCTTCAGACTCTTTACGACTCAAAATAAAGAAATATTGTAAACACAAAAAGTTTAGAATGGGTGACTCTTATGAGGAGAAAAAAAATCCTGCATATATTAAGGTTTGATTGGGTAAAGATGAATAAATTAGATTCTGTGAATTAATTCGCTTTGGGAACTGCAATGTCTTGTTGTCTCATAGTCAGCTAATGTAACTTTTAGGAAGCCCACTTCAGACTAAAATGTAATAAAATATTAAGGCTAGGTCATTAAATCTTACTGCCATGGAACGTAACACAGACATTATTGTTCACAGTTCTAGGAGAAGCAGCAGGCTTTTAAATAGAAGTAGAACTGATCTGCCAAACCAAAAAAATTCAAATGGGTGAAGTACAAGCACAATGACCTTCGTATTTGGAAAACCTAAACACTTCACATTGAAAAAATATAAAGCTCTTTGAGATCTTCTGATGTCTTTGATTTATCATTTTATTATGACACAGAGATGTGACAGTTGTTAGAGGCAGGTAAAGAGCTATAATCTCTTGAGGTGTCAGTAAAACTGAGAATTTATGAGGAGTTGCATCCTTCTTTTCTCACATCCCAACTTTGATTAAAAACTAAAGGATATTTTCAAAGCTTCTAAACAAATCTCTCAGAAAAAAATTTACAAAAGAACTCTAATCTCAAATCAATGTTTTTTCTTTCATGGCTTGTTAACTTTGAATTTCTGTGACTAAGTGTTACTTTGATTTTCAGCATTGAGAACTTATATCTTTATAAATATCATAATCAGAATGAATTCTTAATTCCAGTAAGATTTCAGCTTTTAAATTATTTGAAGGCAACTTTGTAATTTTCAAGTTGTACCCCCTCTAGTCTGTGGTACATTTCACTTCAGAAGTTTTAAGCAGGCATGTCAAAGAGAAAAGCAGGCATATGGAAGAGGAAAAAAACATCCTAAATCCCAACTATCCAGCACAAAAATGAAAGCAATGGTTTACAGCCAAAGAGTTAGTAAGCCTGTGGAATGATATGTGTCACCAAATGTCAATCAGCCTCTCAGACAAATGAGAGACATAAAAGGCAAATACTTCAAACATGAACTTCAGTACCAAGGGTATCCTCATATCAGAACAATACAAAATCCACTGACAGACTATGGAAGCCATGAGGTATATTTTCCACTAATGCGGATTTCAGTTATAACCTTTCCTGGTGGGCAAGGGGGCAATTGTCTTACATGATTTTTTTTTTTTTTTTTTTCCCCCAACTTATATTTCAAGATCTGTCTTTGCTAGTAGAAGCAAAGGCTTAGTTCTTCAAGCTATCAGAAATTGCAGGTCTGAAAGAACAAGTTATGCACAGATCTGGAGATGAAAACCCATTGATTTCCAGTCCTGATTTTGTCGTAGATTCCTGTCTTGTGAAATTTATCATTACAGTATTTCCACCAGAATTTCTGAAAGTATTCCGATTTATGTCTGCAAAAATATGTCCCAATGTGTAATGTTATCCAAAATTTGCTGCCTACAATTATTGTTCATGTTGCAGAGAGATGACATTTTAGCAATGGTTAGAAATGCTTTTCCTAATAGCTTTTACGTTTTTCTTTCTTACTCTGGTCTTTCTATCCAATGTCTTATTTTCAGCCAAAAGCATCACATAAAGGGCCACACATAGCAGTCATTATATACAGGCAAACATAGCAGCATGGCACACAACCATAGAATGCCTAAAGTTTTCAGGGTGAAGAAGGTTTAAGAAAAGCTACCAGCAACTTCCATTGCACCACACTGTGTATCTAGCAGAAAGTGTGGCTCTGGTCCAACCCCTGACATACTTCAGTATGGCTGTTCTGGGAGAATGCCAGATATGACTTGTGACAGTTTCCCTGACCAGTATACTCTATATCCTAACATCTTTGCAAAGACAACTCTCTATTTGTACTGATTATGTTTAGAAGATGAGATGTTCCTTCTTCATCTGTAGATTCTCTAGTGGCTTGTGGAAACATAAAATGGCTCAAGGTATTTAAATCTAGCGAGTTATCTTGGGAAAGCATGTGATTACTTTTAATTCACATGTAATTAAAAACTATTGTGGATACTCATGTTTATTATAATTCATGAATAAACAGAATTATCATGAGATTAGTGTTCTAATTATTAAAATCAATCAGAACTGTTGTATAGTTTGAATTGCTTGCAACCTGTGTAACTATTTAATTCAGTACCTTTCTTATTGCTTAAAAAGAAGCATATAATTAATGAAAAAAATCTATAGTTACTGGCAGCTAAGAGTTTTACCTTGGTACCTTGTCAATCACCAGATGTTTTTAAAAATTAAATACAGCATAAAACAAGAAGAAAAGTTTACATAGTTCCTTCCATCTTTCATCTGAAAGTACATTTCAATGCTACATAAAAAATTGTCTTCTGTCTATATTAATTTTACAAGGAAATACTATGCATTTTTAATCACTTTCTGTTTTCAGCAAAACCACTAGTACTGAAGTCATACATGAAAATTTAAACTATCTAAAGGTTAGGTTTCAAATTAACTGTTTTCTCACACACTGACCATCACCTACAGAGGCAATTCATCCCAATTGAGAAGAGGTGTCTAAAATACCTTGTAGATAACTATTCTATTTTCCATTTTTTAGCTTGCATGTCTCTTTTACAATTCACATTACTGAATTTAAAGTTGATTTTTTTCCCTACATCTCCTGAAAAGTAAGTGTTTTTAACCTAGTAATATTCTTGGTATGCCAATCCATTTTCCACAAATCGTACTGAAAAACCAACGTGGTCTTTCGAATTTTTGGTTTTCTCTCTACTTTTGTTTTTGTTAATTTTGTACTTTACAACATGAGAGTTTAAATCATGGTTAAGACATTGAATGCTGATACTACATATTCTGATAGTGAAGCTACCACGGAGTATAGCAGATACCTTATGGCACAGCAACACAAAAACCACATGGACATAGGAGAGATGCTACAACAGTAGTATCCAACAGGCATACAGACACACACTTTTTATATTAATGAAAAGTGCCCAAGTACAGAGTTGTATATTTGAACAAACCTAGTTAATCATTACAGGAGTGTAATTTTTATTGTGGATTAATTTAAGGCATTGATCATAACAAACAACCATGAGTTCTTGACCACTGTAAGGCACTTGAACCAGAAAAAACATATTTCAAAAGATTGCCTTTAGTAAGTAGCTAATTTTCATTCACTAACTAGAAAAGTTCTCATTCTGCACCTTTAGCAGATTTAGAAGTTCAGTTTAAAGCCTATGCTTAGCTCTGTCAAACATAATTCATTTCTGATTAAAAAAAAAAAAAAGCAAGTTTTATATTGATTGCATGCCCATTTTTGAGTGTTATCAATGTCAGGTCCAAAAGTAATTATTGTTCTAAATAGGAAGAGTGTAAATGTGCTACATTGCTTGCCTCAGTAGCTGCAGAACAATACAGACATTTCCTTTTCTGTTTATCCAAGCCCTCATTCTTTGAAGAATTTTCATCTTGGTCTGTTTTATATTTTCTGGTTGGATGAAGGGAACTGCAGGTAAGAGTCTTTCATTAGAGGCATGTCTGATTTAATTAATCTTTAATTATTGTGCAAAACAAATGAAAGGATAGCTTCGATCAGCAAATTCATTTGCAAAATTTATCAACTAGCTGATCTTTATCACCCACTCAGATGACAGTAAATCAAATGCATGCCCCTTTTCAATTCATGAAGTAAATGATTAAAGTGTCCATAAGAGTCCTTATCCTAACTAAATCTAATTGTGTGTGAATAATCAGTTCAGTCGTGTGATGAATGTGCCATCATAGAATCTAGGTCATCACCAAATCATATTTTAAACTCTGCTTGTTTTAAAAGGCACATTCTTAAACTCATGGCTTCAGATATTTCTTCCTCTTCCTCACTCACTGGTAGGCAAATAGATATCATATTAATTTCATAATTTTTCTTTGTTTTCTCAACTGTTTACAAGAACATTAGGAGTTAATTTCACCTGACTTTTACAATTGTAACACATTCCAAATATAGATATATATCTTATTAAAAAATCAGCTTAAGATAAATACATGAAGCATTAATATATTTTGCTACAAAGGCTTAACTAGTCAAAAGCAAATTTTAATGTTTTCCAATGCATAGCTTTGGTTGTTAAGACTGTCTCTGTTTGTCTAAATATGTCCTCTGCTTAAAATGATGAAAAAGAAATTGTAACTGTGTTTGTATGTTACAGAATATAAAATGTACCAAAATTACACATTCTCCTTCAGAACATAATTTTTGAACTCTACTCTTCTTAAATATTTGTGAACTTCTAAGATCCCTTATTTGAGGTATCATGAAACTTCTGTTTATGTATACAATTTAACTAAGGACTTAAATGAGGATTTCAAACCTTTAGGGATTTGTTCATCAGTACAGAATTAAATAATGATGAACTAACGTGACAAATAAGCTATTCCTTTTTTTCATATATATCTGTTCTTTATTCTTCAGGTATGCATGTATAAAATGAGACTTTTTTCCCCTACCCCTCATTTTAAAAATAGTTAAAAAGATCTCTCTGTTGAATTCACGTAACACATTAAAGGGACAACAAAAACTTTGCAATTTGGTGCATTTACTTGGTTATCTGAAACCAAAGAACTAACTGTAAAGGTCTTGAAATGACTGAAAAGTAAGAAACTTGAAAAGTAATAATAAAAAATCTTTTATATATTGATTTTTTCTATATACGAAGTGGAAGAGA
>JANHGN010019621.1:0-14831 GCA_024605025.1 Megaceryle maxima | reverse complement strand
AATCCTTGAAGGGGCCATCAGCGGGTTCTGGGAGCCTGCAGGAGCCAGCTGTGAGGATCAGAGTCTGTGGCTGACCAAAGCAGCAGCAAATCTCTGCATTAAAAAAATAACAAAAAAAAAGAAATCCATGTAACTGGTATTACTCTAGGAGCAGAGCTTTTCTTGGGGAGATAATCCAGGCAGCTGTCCTCGCAAGGATAGCTGCTTGCAAAGCAAATTGGGATCTTTTGACATTCTCTGCCTCTTGGTCAGCTGCAGCTTTTGTCCTTCGCTGTGTGAAGGGAATTGGTCGACACAACAGAAGCTGCGAGGGTACCTCGAGCCTATGGTGCCGGTGGGGAGTGCAAGGCTGAGTCAGTGCTGGCTGCCGAGGGCCGTGACTCAGTACTGTCCCCTTGGATACACACCCAGACTGAAGCCAACAGAGAAAGGGAATAACCTGATTACAGGAGTGTCCTCTGTGGGTATCTGCTGCTTAGAGGGTCAGGAATGTCGGGTGGCTCTTGGTAATTACCTGTGAGTTGGTGGAGGTTGGTAATTCCTGAGCTTTTACATGGGATACTGAGCATCTGTGGGACCTCAGAGGCCAGAAGCTTCTTTCCTTTGTATTTGATAGCAGCATTATGGGTTTATATCTTTGTGGGATGTGGTTTTTTTTACTTTTATTTGAATTTATTTATTTATTTACCTTGTGTGCTCAAAGAGGAATGGTGCTTTGATTTCCTTGGGGAGAGATTTCCTCCCTGATGCTGTAGGGTTAGGCCTGTTTGTGTTTCTGTCTCTTAAAGTGATGATGCTGTACCTGCTGTTAAATCAGGATTACCTCACGAACAAATGCTTTTACTGGGAGCTCTTGCCACCCTAGTATATTTCTGAGTTCAGTTTGCCATTGCATAAGCACGCAGGGTCAGTGCCCCTGAATGAAGTCAGTCTACTGAACAATCCATCAAATGTAACAAGAGGGTAGAGATGTCACAGGTAAGTGTCAAGTTGTGTGAGGACAGGAATCTGTAGGGAGGAAATTTGCAGGTTAGTGTTCCACCAGAAGAAAGCTGTTGGCTGACTGCAAATATATTATTAGGCATCAGAGGTTTTTTCTGGTGGGGAGACAAACAGGAAATCAAATTTCTTAAGTATTTCCAGTAGAAACTGTTTCCTTAAAATCCGTATTTTCTTCTGTGAATTGGTGAGGAGTGATCTGATGAGCAATCTTGTACTGTCATAGATGATAGAAGAAAACAAAAGCTCTGTCCTTCACCCTGCCCCTTGGGACTGAAAGGGGAGGGAGACAAAATGAAGATTTCAAATTTCACTGTAAAGGCTTTTGCAGTTGTCTGGGAAAATGTCCTTTTACATGTGCCACGTAACCACTCAGGCCAGGAATTTTGTGTGCATAGTGCTTTTGGCAGAGATGCAAAAGGAAGGTCTGCTCGGAGGATTGAGGAGTGTTGCCTTCTTCCTGTTTGCACCGCTACAAATTTAAGATATTCATACTGATGTTCTTTTCCATTCTGTTTTCTGAGGCTTTTCCTTTGTCAGGCGTAGTGAAACAGGAAAATATTTTGTTGTGTTTCTTTTTAGTTTAAAGAGACTCGAACAGAGTAGAGCTCTTGGTCTTGTGAGGTAAGATGCTGAGCATTCTGAGCGTTTTCTTTCAGACAAAATGTGTGAGGAATATGCTGTATTTTGGATTTAAAGGAAAGTAGAAATCTTCCTCATTTCATGATGAGTTTGGTGCTGCACGTCAGGGTATAATCTTCGATTACCTTGCTGTGTGTTACTTTTGTTATTGTAATACAGAGGAAAGAATGTTGTGATGGGCCTTTGGTAATATTGAGGACTGTACTGATGCCAGTTCATTATTGTTCCAAACTCTCCATGTGCTAGCACTCTTGATTTCCCAATGGCTCTCCCTTCTCCTTTCTGCCATGAATTTTGTCATGTTAGCTCTGGGAAGAGATGAACTTTAAAAGAAGTATGGAAAATAGAAGTTTCTTTCATTTGTCAGATGTAGCATGTGAAAATGAAATTTGTACATAGGGCTTGTGAGCCAGCCACAACTAGAAGTATTTTTTTCCTGTTTAATCACTTTTAAGTTTTGAGATTTGCAGTGATAATTAGTATCTGCCTCTTCTATTCTGAAGGGCTTCTGGAAGCATTCAGTGCATCTAAAATGAGTTTGATTTTTATTTAACTTCATTTACTCAGCTCCTCATCTTTATTAGCAAATGAACCTTTAAGTTTGAACTTTCCCTGCCTTTTTTTCTTGCTTCATTATACTCTAATTTTGGTCACAGTCTTCCGGGAAACTTATTAGAGGGGAAAAATATCTTTGACTTCTTTCTTTAGATGCAGTTTTTGTGAAAGTTTGTTTACAAAGCTCGTTCTGAATCAAAATGAGTTTCTATTTTTCACCTCAAATATTGAGCACATGTACTGAGTACTTAATAAGAAAAAAAGTCTTTATATGACTACTAGTAAGAGCATAGTAGGATCTTTAATTGAAAAGCATGCTCAGCCCTATGTTTCTATTAATAAAGTTTGCACATGCATGCATATTAGCTGGAAAATAAACGTGGACAGCCCTAGCAGAAGCTTCCAGCTACAGATAATAAAAGTACCAAGGTATGGACATCAGTCAGGAAATTTGTGCAGCAGAAATTACTGGAGAATTGGGAGAATATTGACAGAAAATCTCTGCAGCCTCGCAGCAGCTGCTGTGGGAAGGGTGTAGCCCTGAAGATGATGGAGCCTTGGTGTGGTGCTCCCTAGATGCTCTTAGGAGAATAGGAAGGATAATTGTGTACTGATCAAAACCAGACTGAGATAACACATTTCAACCCTGCTTTTGTCCTTAGACTTGCCATATTTTTCACAGCTAAAGATAGGGGATCAGTGCTGGTATTATTTAAGTCTCTGAAAAATGAAAAGAATGAACATAAGATGATGGGTGAACTGTGCTTCATTTGTGAGAAACTTGTAATAAAGCTAGCTCCATGGGGAAGCCAGGTTTATAGCCATTCTCTGCTGCTCAAGGTTTGAAGCTTGCTCTTGACACACACAAGTAGCTCACGCTGGGAGACCCAAGGAGGAGGAGATAACTTCTCTTTTGCCAGGTGCTTACTTTTTTAATCCTGATAGCCTTTTGTCAAGCTTACAGCCTGGAAAGAATTTTGTAGCACCTGTGGTTTATGTGTTTTCCACACTACATAAATTAACAGGAGATACTATGTAAGGAGAGATCGTCTCGGTGATAGATGCTTAATCTGTGTGAGAAATAGCGGTGTTTTCTCACTTAAACTTTGGTAGTTTTGGTAGCTGAAACTTGTAATATGGTTGAACACCCCCTTTTAGACACTAACTCCCCGAAGTTTTGCAGCCCCTTGGACCTGCTGCCTGTGGGGTCTGCCAGAAAGTGTTGGTGCCGTTTTGAAGGTGTGCGGCCACAGGCAACTGGTCAATTACGGTCACATTCCACATTAAAACAGACTCATCTTTTCCAGCTAGGCCAAAACATGTTCCTAGTTTTTTCTCCTTAAGCTTTTCAGAGCAGCCATGTGGCACAACACTTCCATTTTCTCAGCAGTGTTGGCTTTGATGTCTTCTGGGGAGCTGCAGCCCCTCTCTTTGTTAGAAGCACTCTTGCAGCCAGCGAAGTCATCATTCAGGTGCTGAGAGCAGATGTGCTTTCCTGAGATTTAATGTGTATTATACAGACATTCTTGTAGTTGTATTTTTACAGATGCTTTTTATGTCCTGCAGCTTACCAAGTGGCATTCTGCAGTTTGGTGTTGTGCAGTACTGTGTTTAATGACGAAGTGGAGTTGGAAATTAATCACAGAATCATTAAGGTTGGAAAAGCCCTGCAACATCATTGAGTCCAACCATCTTCCTAGCATTATCATGACCACTAAATCATGTCCTGAAGTCCCACGTCTACATGTTTTTTGAACACCTCCAGGGATGTTGACTCCATCAGCCCTGTGTCTTTGAATCTCTGCAAAAATCTGAGAAGTTACATTAAACCCAGCTCTGCTGTTTTCCCTGATGATGATAATGAGTTGGAAATACTTCTCATCTGTGCAGAGGGCACATTAGTCTGAAAGCCTTTGAGTAGTTTATCCCCGTTGATGCTTTTTTATCAAAGTTGATTTCCCCAGACCTCAGTGCTGATGAATGAGGATGATGAGGGATAGTGAGTACTACTGTAGCTGTGTATGTTTTTTTTTTTTTGTCTGGTGCAGCCTAATTTCTCTTCCCTTATCCCCCTGTAAGCTATTCTTAGTAAGTGGTTGGTTTTTTGTTTTTTTTTTTTTTTGAATTGAGTGAATAATCAGTTATTTCATTCACTGTCCTTACATATGCTTAAATATGGTATTAACGTAATCTTCTTATATGCTTTTCCTGCTGCTGCTCCTGAGTTTGTAAAGGAACCAGGTTCACGGTTAATGAGATATATGAATGAACTTGCCTGGAAATAAAATAGTCCTTTCAGGCTTTGGCTCGTATTTATTGCCAAGATGATAATTTATTTATATATATATATATTGAGATAGCATTGTTCTTCATGCACATAACTTCTTGTGCTGTGCCATTCCTGTTTGTTTTCTTTGGTGCTATCAAGAATCATTTTTCTGTGTCTGAATTCCTGAGATGCCATCTGTGAAACGTTATTTTTCTTGCTTTGAAAGTAAATTAACTTGTCCGGTGGCAAACTTTCTATTCTCACTTTTAGGAAGGATGGTCGACTTGAGAATCACCAAGGTGGTGACTGGCAGCTGTCGGTGCAGGAGCGTCTCACACCGTGAGACGTGGGGCCGTGGGGGGGTGCGGGACGCTGTGGGTGCCCAGGCCCGCCGGCATCGACTGCGGGTGTGCGGGAGCTCTCCGTGGTGCCGAGCGGGGCCGAGGGCTGCCCCGACCCTTCCAGCGGCCGGCCCTGCGGCTGCGGCCGGTGAGGAGCCGTGTCGGCTGTCCAGAGGCCTCACCCGCCCCGCCGCTTCGGGTGTCCCAGGGTCCGGCACTGCCGTCGGAGCAGATGCGGTGCTTTGGTTGTAGGCCGCTCAGCCCCGGTTTGCCAAAGGTATGGGGTTTGTGTGGTCGCTGTGTCAGCAGATCTGCTTCTCACTCTGCCAAGAGCTTCGGCGCACTGGAAATGCAAACTGAACGTTAGCCCATGGTCACGTTTCCTGCGGATGGATTAAATATAGCTTAAATAAATATAACTAGTGTGCCTAGAACTCCACATATTTTTCTCAACCCCCTTCTCCCATTACCGTGTGTCAGGCCATGATGGCTAGCTCTACCATGATAGCACTACGAGACAGTATTTCCAACTCTACTGTTAATTTTACATTTCCTTCGGCATCCTTACGCAAATCTGACTGCTTTTCACATAGGGTTTCGTGGCCATCAGGTGAGCTCTTGGGCAAAGGTGAACCACGATACCTCTGAGGCCAGTTTTGCCAGCCCCTTTATGAACATGTCCATGGCTTCTCTCAGCATCAGTCATGTCTTTGTTGGCTCTTTCAGCATAAGCCTGCTTCAAGTTCAGAGTTATCCCTTGTCCTCCTTTTCATCTGTCCTTTCCTCAGTAACTCACTCTCAAGAGGTTTACTTTAAATGAAAGTTGTCTTTCCACTCTTAAGCAAGCTTCCCCAATAGCTGAGAACATTTTCTAAAGAGCGGTTCTTGATTATGTGACTGTGGAAGAGACTAGAAATACAAGATTTGATTCTTGCAATAGAAGCTCTGTTGAGGAATATGGCTATTGACTGTGAGTCTCTTGCCAGAATATCACTGAATCTATAGGACTGCTTGGCTGAAACAAACTGCTTTGAATCTTAAAATAATAGTAATAATAAAAAAGCCAGTATTTTGAAGTTCATAGCTTTTATAGTGCAGTGGTAGAAAGCAGGGAAGGGACTTGTTTTCCTGGTAGCTCTCAGTGTAACATAGCTCCTCAGCATTAGCTAATGTTTTGGATTTGGTATTGGTGTGTATGCTTCGCATATGAACTGATGTAATCCTTGTTTCAGTGTCTGAGATCTCTTAGGTAGTCTTGATTGCATTAAATGTCTCTTTCACTCTATAATTCTGTTGTAGTGAACCTGAAACACATTTTTCATCTTGAGTTATTTGCTTCCCCATGTTGCTGTGCCAGAGGAATGGGAAATTTCCACCCTGTTGTGGGAACAGATTTAGTGCTCGTCCTTTTGCTTTTCTCTCAGTGTTATTAAATTCTTGGGGACCTGTGACAGGGTGATCCTCACACCTTATCTGTGTGTTGGTGTATGTGGGGAAAGTGTCAGAGATAGAGGAGGGATGTGGTGGAGGTACAGGTATGCATACACCCCGTGAGGTGGGGAGGATGGCAGTAGCATCCTCTACCACAGCAGGCAGTTTGGATGGCACTGCAGTGCTGTGGGCTTTTGTCTGGATTGGAAATGCGACCAAGTGGGGGAAAAAAGACACAACTTCTGCTTTCCAGCAAAATCACAGGGTGGTGCCCCTTGTCCTCAAGAGAAGGCTGGCTTCCCTTAGCTTTTTGATCCTTCCTTCATGGGGGCTCAGGGCTGGGCAGTGGCTGTGTGCCACTCAGCTGCTACCCTCCCACAGCGTGTGTGGGAGGCTGGCAGCTCTTTTCCTCCCCCAAGGGCTGTCTGGAAATGCTTTCTGAAAGGTTGTAGTAAAATGAAGGTGCTCCTGGCTAATCCAGTATAGTCTTTGCTCTGCCATCATCTACAGCTTGTATCAATTCTGCATGAAAAGCATCAGTTATTTCTTGCCTTCATACAAAAAGCCTCGTTCGGTTCTGTACAGATCTCCCTTCCAGGACAGGTAATTTCTTCCCTCGTTTCCTCTCCTGTATTTGGCAGTCATACTCTGATTTGTTCTATTAGACTAAGCAGCTCTTGGGAGACTTCCTTTCAACTACCTATGCCACATATCACCTTGTAGTCCTTCCCTGTTGGCCTTCTGCTTTGAAATGATGCCCCTTTGGAAGAAATGGTGGAGGTGGGCAGGCTCCTGTCTGCAATTTTGCCATGCCTTGCACAATGACAAATTCCTGATATACGTAGTTCACCTGTATTGGTAAATTCTCCTCCACAAAATGTGTCCCCTGGCAGAACTTTGTCTTTTTAAGCCCTCTCATTCTGGACGTCATCATCACCTCTGCAGAACCAGTTAATTATTATGGTGTTCTATCAAATGCAATATTGATTTATTTTTATTGGTACAAGTGGTATTAACTCCAGCTCTGTCATTGCCCCGTCTGACTGACGATGCTGACTGTTACAAATGATGTGCAGTTTCTTGTGTGGGCAACACTAGCAAAAGCCATTTGAAATTCTAAGTGAGGTCAGTATGCCTGCTTCTAACAACTGCTTCACTGATGCACTCAACATCTCTAGTACATGATAATGCAGAGATTGACTGCTGGAGGCCAACGGTGTCCTCTCTGAAGCTTCTCCTGCTACTGCTCAGCAAGGCATTCTTTTTGGCCAACCTTATTCAACAGTTGCCTCCACTAATATATAGAGGAATTATTTCTCATTCAAAATGTTGCCTTTTTTTTTTCTTCTAAAAATAATTTTTGCATCTTTCACCATAAATATTTCTCCAGCTTTACCAGTTACCACAGTTATTAAGCTGCATTGACTCAGCAAAACACTTTTGTGGGTTCAAAATGAAGTCCCATCACAAGTGGCAGTAGCAGCAGTACAGACTTTACACTCCTTGGGGAATACAGATATTGACAGCAGCACAGATGAAAGTGAGCAGAGAAGTACTGAGGTTGAGGAACCAATGTGGGAACAACAAAAAAACCCACGAAGATGTTGTAATTATGCTAAATTATATTAAAAATAATACCTGAAGCTCAATATATGTAACTCTATATAGAAGTAACTCTAATGCCCTGCTTTCAAGGAACACTAGTGAATTTGGAAAGTGCGGGGGGAGAATGGACATCGGCAACTCCGTGGGAGTTCTAAAGCGAAGCCCTTTATTACCGGTACCTCCCTTGGTTATAGAGAGCAAGCTCCACTGATCACACGCACCAGCAACAGTGATGATTGGATACCTGCGATAACCCACAGGCTGTTCACACGCCTAAATCTACGACATGATTGGCTGTCCTCTAACTCGCCCAGTACCCCCCATGTCCTGTTTTTCTCTACTCTGCTCTGCTTTGTCTTCTTGCTTCACTGCCTTTTCTCCACCGTTCTTCCTTGGTGCTCTTTCCATGGTTCGAGGACAGTTCCTGATAAGTGTCTGTTTTCTTCCAACCAAGATCCCACAGGAAAGGACTCCTAAATGAACAAAGGGTGGAGAAACCACCCCTCAAAAAAAAAAAAAAAAAAAAAAAGGAAGGGGCCAGTTTTTGGCCTAAGAAACAAGAGATTAGCCAGATAGGAACCAATTTACAGAGGAAAATGGCATTGGCTGTGACCTGAGGCAGTTAAGTCAGAAAAGTGGTATTTTCTCTGCTGATCAAGGGGAGAGTCAAACCCAAAGTTCCCTTGAGGTTATAAGACTGGTACTGTGGAGAAAGTAGTCACCTGACTTTTGTGGAGAAACCCCTTCATGGCCTGCCATTTCATTGTTTTGATTTCTGGGATTATGTGGATCCTGTATTTAGGGTCTTGCTGAATGTTGCAGACAACAATCTGTGAGCCGTGAGTAGTAGCTTCAACTTTAGCGTGTGCTGAGCTCTGTATTCAATCTTAGGTGTTGTATTTTATGTTTCTTTCTGGTTCTGGCCTTTGCTCCACCGGGAAGGGAAAAACACAGCCTGGTGGTTAAGGGTACTGCATTGCCACTTCTGTCAACACAGTGAGTGTCTGCTGAGTGCCAGCCCAGCCGTGACTGTGCTGACAGCTACAGCAGCTCAAGACATGGGGAGGTTCCTGGTTTGTAGCTATGGCAGGCATTGTAGCTGGGTAAAGCTGAGCCAGTTGGGATGCTTCTGTAAAAAAAGCACAAGGAGTATAGGAATCCCCATGGTCTAGAAGCCACACGGCCCTGGACATTGGCTCAACAGCCCACAAACACAGGGCAAGGTGGATTTTTGGGACTAAGTTGGAAGAAGCATTTTGTATTTCTTATGGAGCAGTGAATTGAATTATTTCAGCTTGCTGCATTTTGAATTTCCATGTTTCTATTCAAGATTACAGTCCTTTAACCAACATTTTTCAGCCCTAGTATTCAATTTATTATTTTTTTTCCAGTGGAACTTTTCAAACATCCAAAAGTGAAGAAAATGTGTGCTCTGTATCTGGAACTTCTGTCACTGTCCTTTGAGAATACATGTAGTTTCAGATTTGTCTTGCTAGGAGGGCCACTTTGTATACTCAGGAGGTGCAGTAGACATAAGTATTTCTGCTTTCATTAGCCTCATTTGCTTTGGCTATCAGAAGCAACTTCTGTTACTCAGCATGAGGTTTTACATATCTGAGAAGGTATTTATCAAACTTTGTCTGAGCTGAAAAAGACTAAGGAGAATGAGCATATGAGTTACCTGCTGACAGCTCAGCCTAGGGGGTAATGCATAAAAATTGTCTTCTGTAGTTTTGAGTCACTGTCTTGATGCACTTTAAGTTTTGGTTCAGTTGTCTTCAGCTGTAGTCTCTGCTCAAGAAGGGCGACATGTGAGACTTTTTCAAAGCTTTTTCTACATGTAAGTAATGCAAGCCAGGGGTTGGTTGTGGACATACCATACTGACCCGTGTCTAGGTCATGCCAGCATCCTCCCTTTCTCTCATTTTCCTCCTGCCCTGTCCAAACTCTCTGGGGTGCTTCCCTTGCTGGTCTTGTCAAACTCAGGGATGTATTAAAATTTCTTGAGTAAGAAGGTGGTAAGCACCATTTTTACACAACGTGGCTGTAAAATGTCTAATGCACTGTGATGGCAAACACTCTGCCCACACACCAGAGTGGTGATGGGAAGTCAGATTTTGCACCCTAAGTGAGGTTGGTGGATTTTTATTTCTTTTTTAACATACAGATATTTAATACTGAATAACAAAAGGAGCTGCTCTGGAAGGTACAGTTTGAGTCTGTCTTCTGTTAGAGGGATCCCTGATAGTCAGCTACAACTGCCAGGTCCTGAGGAAAGCTTCCAGAAACTCAGAAGGGTGACTGGGAGTCAAGCCCTCTCAAAAGTTAGTTTGGAGTTCTTTAAATCTTCGTATATTTGTAGTGGGGGAAAAGCAGAAGTGAATTTTAGAAGTGAAGGTTAACACTTTCATATTCTTAGAAGTGCAGCAGCTGGTTCTTCCAGAAACACTGCAGTGATGAGAGAGATAACAGTTTAAGATGGAGGTGCTGGTTTCTTGGCTCCCTGCTGCATTGTGGTAGTTTGTGATCCCCCTTTCCTTGCCTTGTGCAGCATGATGAGGGCCAGCAGGTGCCTGCAGGTAGGTCAGAGTCCTTTCTTGTGGTCCAGCCCCAAGGCTGGGCTGTGAAAACAGCTTTGGCTGGCCTGGGACAGCGGGGAAGAGCTTTGTGCGCCGGTACTTGATCTATGTGCAAGAAGGACTGCTCTGGGTAGCCTTTGGCAACTTTTTACCTTCCCAGGTGCCTTGGAGTTTAGCCCCTTTCCTGTCCCTGCATTGTTCTCCTGCAGTCCCCAGCTCAGTTTCAGGCTGTTTGTTTCTCCCAGAGGGGGAAGCTGTTGGTGAGCTGCAGGCTGATGGAGAATGGTTAGCGCCGTGATTTGTATCCAAGGCGAAGTCTGAAATGTGCACGGATAATACCTTTGTTAAGCCCTGTTTCCAGCCTGTACATTTTATCTTGGTGTAATCTTTGTACTGAAGTTGCAGCACCCTATTCTGCTGTTTTATCTTTTTATAGGTGCTATAAACTGCAATCAAGTTGCCTTCTAATCTTCTTACTGAAAAAATTAATGAAATTCATGGGCTGGGCTGTTTAAGATGTTGTTTAAGATGCCCCTTGGATCTTGCAGCAGGAGGTGGGTTTTTTAATATCCTTCACGTCACTTGTCCTCTGTTGAGTCCAGATAGGTAATCCTGGTCTCACACAATGCTCTGTTTTTAAATCCAGCAAAAAGTTGTGTTGATTTTTTTGGCTGTAGAAGTGGGAGCTCCTAGTGAGGTGTATCTTGTTACCAGGTGCTGCTCACTGTGGACATACTTCATCCCACTTTTGCTAATCACTGCTCTGTCTCCCAGCTTCATCAGCATCCTCTCGTTACCCTGGGAGGCTGGAGGCAGCCGACAGCAGCAGTTTGCTTTTCTGCTTGGCAGTGGCTGTCCTGCATTTAAAAGTAGAAGTCTGTGAGTAAGGTGCACTATTTCAGAGGTCCTAAAGCAGTAAACTTTAAGGGCTGTGGGGAGTAACTTCCTGCAGTGAAGGCTAGAGAACATCTGTATACATCCTTGCAGGACATAATCTCAGGGTTTTGAACAGTATTAAACCAAGTGACAAATATTTCACATCTTTTTACTAAACACTGATTTCTGATGCATTTTTCTAGTCTAATGTTAAGGTACAAAATTCTCACGTGTACTTTAACTTTGCTTCAGGGAGGAAATAAGGCCTGCCTTGTTCTGAAGTGTTAAAAATATCACTGGTTTTCACATGAATAAAGATTTTTGCTCCTCTAGTATATGCTGCATATGCAGGAGGTTTTATAGGTGTTTTTTTCAGGATGCCTTAAGCTGAGGGTTCCCAGTTGTTCACTGTAGCAGAGACAACAACTTTGAGCGGCTTTCTTGGTTGGTGCAGGAACATCCACATCGTAGTAGAGCATCTTCTAGTGCCAGCACTGGTTGTTGTGTCTGGGATGAGCAGGGTGTCTTATCCCCGCTGGTCCTCTAGCATAAATTCTCATCTGCAATCTGTCTGTAGTCCAGGGTAATCTCTTTTTTTCTATAGCTTTTACCTAAAAAGTATTAATACAGAACAGTAAGATTATGTTAAATTGATTTCTTAGATTCCTTTGTCTTTAAAAGTTGCTGCTTAGACTTGAGATTTTATGATTGTACTATTTCAGTTTGATCTGATGTCTGAACCAGCTAAATGAGTAATGTAAATGTTTCAACATTAGCTATAGTGCAATCATGAACAACAAGATTAAAGCCTAGATTCCCCTGAATTTTGCTCATGCGAATAATTCCTTTGGCTTCAGTCACATTCTTTTCTAAGGTAACTGCTCTTATACATGGGATATCATGGTCCTGTAGAAAGGAGGAGTGTCATGAAAATGCTTGATTTTGAAATAATGTTGTTTCAGTATTGAAATTTGATATTGAACCTTTAGGACATCATAAATACCAGTCATCAACACATTGCTAATGTATTTATTTATTTATTTATTTATAAATGTAGAGAATCATAAAATTAAAAATCAGAAATAAAGAGTTCCTTGCTGATACTATGTGAATATGTGAAATCATTCTCACTGAGAGAATGTTTGGAAAAACAACCTTAGTTCTACTTGTTCCTGATCAGGTTTGAATACTTGAGTGTTCCAGAAGAAATGATAAATGCAATCTTATTTGATACCTGCAGCAAAAGCAGTGGTAACTTGGGTATTACTTCATGGAATAGCATACCTTTTTTTCCCGTGGACATAACCTGATTGCTGTTACTTAATAGCTGCTGAATTTTCACAGCTTTTCAAGTGTCAGTGAACTTAGTTTCAGCATCTTACAAGCAGATACTTTCTATACACAAGTTCAGAAAAATTGTTTGTTTTATGCCAAGGGAAGGAAGCACATTTGATAGCTTTGTCTTGTGTGTAAGCTGCACTTAGTGCTTTCTCCATTAGCAGTATCTATATATATATCCTCTTCTCCTAAACTGTGGGTTTTTTCATTATGATAATCCACTGCAAGTCTTTCCTGATTTTAAATGAGCAATTCAAAAGGGATATAGAGATTGTGGTTTGGATTTGGGCTGTTTCATTAATTCAGTCTAATAAATTAAGGTAGGCACCATCATAGGTGTCACATTGTTTATTTGTATGGAAAAATCTATTTCCAGAGCAAAACCCAGTTCTGCAATTGTGCCGTTGAACTGAGATTATAGTTTACAGCAGAGGCTCATCCCTGTTGTGTATGGAAGTACATGTCATGTCTTCTGTTGCAGGCTAACACTATAGTTTTCTGGGGTCAGGAGCAAAATCTGCCATGAAGGCACCTCTTTCCCGGGTTCTCTGGGAGAATGGAAGAGCAGGAGGAATGGGACCAAAGCCCTAGTAGCTGCTCATTGCTGGTCTCAAACAGGAGGCACAGTTCCCTTTGGAAACTGGTAGTGGCAGTTGGAAGCAGGGAAGTTGAAGGAGAAGGTGATGGTATAGAAAAATACATGGATACATTCTAGAAATGAAAGACATCCAACAAAGAAAATCACAATCAACTGCATTTGATGTGCAGCTAGAGTGCATTGGCACTTGCTCGTGTCCCAGCGGAGGAATGGGTGGATAGTTCAGTCTGAGATGAAGGTTTCTTCCAGCTGCTTGCCTTAATCTGGGGTTGAGAAGCTTAAGTCCATTTTAACTAATAAAACCCCTGGTTCCTCTGGTGCTTAGAGAGGGTGTAAATCAGCAAAAAACTGATGTGTGTTTGTGTGTGTGCATGAAAAATACACCATCTTTTGAATTTCTTGAGACCTCTCTGTGAAATATTATGATGCAATCTGTGTCAGGATGTAAACTGAGCAAAAAAGAGCTGAGCAATGCAGTTGACTTTGCATCTCTAAGCATTACTATTTCCTGAGCCAGTGGTAACACGGTGGTGGTTGGAAGGGACCTCTGGAGATCTTGTCCAACTCGCCTGCTAAAGCAGGGAACCTGAGCATTGCCCAGGATCGTGTTCAGGCAGGTTTGGAATCTCTTCAGAGAAGGAAGCTCCACAACCAGTCAGTTGACACTGCATTGAGCTGTTAGAGACATTTCTATTGCTTCATGCAAGGACCAAGATGTTATTGGCATATTTTTCTAGATTATTGCAAAGTGCCACCATGCAGCGTTGGGAAATCGAAACGTCTTAAAAAAAGAAAAAGAAAAGATTTAATTAATGCAGTCTTCTAGTGTACAGACCCTTAAATATTATGTCAGATCCTTTCTTTTCTAACTTGACTAAAACACGTTTAAAATATGGTATGTGCATCCATCAGTTTGTATTGTCAATAGCTGTGCTGTGCCTTCTGTGTAACTTAAAATCAGTGAAAGTTTTTATAGGCTGCCAGTACCCTCTTGTGGACAGTGTAACAGCAGGGAATTCTTGTCTTTTAAAGGTACAAATCTCAGTCCTTTACAGGTACAGGTGGTGTCCCGAGGGTGTGTTTTTACAGAATGTAGCTGCTTGAATGAAATACTCTGTTAACCCCCTCCCTCCCCAAAGGGGAAGAGAAGGGGGATAAGGGAGAGAGACTTAGCAATTAGAAAAGGAAACTAGAACAGCTTGAATGAGAATAATGATAATAAGAAAAATAAAATAGAATATGCACAAATAGATACAAAACCAGTATAGAACCCAACCCCCTGCTGGTAATTCCATCACTGTCACCACTGATGCTGTGGAGCAGGCACTGGGGGGTCCCAGGCTGGGCCCCGCAGCAGACAGGAGCTGTGTTCAGGAGATGGATTCTGGTACTGGATTCAGGAAAACACCAACTGGGATCAAATGCAGAACAGAGTCCTCCTTGGATGCTCCGAGGAAGGAACTGAAAGAGGACCTGCCAAGCCAAGCCAGCTGGCAAAGCAGGACAAGAAGGGAGAAGAGGTCGGGAGCCCCCAGAAAGAGGGCGAGTGAGCGAGCAAGCTCTAGACCCTCCAGATCCCTCTGCTTTGTACCCAATAT